>WOGP01000595.1:0-23266 GCA_015342065.1 Leptinotarsa undecemlineata | reverse complement strand
GTACATATCAGAAATACGTTACGGACTGTGGCTGCTCATCGTTTTGAGGTTCAACTCAGTACAGTGCTTGTGTTTTGCCTTCTAAAAGACACGTGGTTACTAAGAGGGATATCAAAATCCTTAACTAATAGAGGTATAGAGATGAGGTTTCTGTAAAAAATGAAAAGGGAAGATGTGAACAGAATAATTACTGAAACATCCGGGCACTTCCAATAGGCAGATGAGGCAAGTATAGTTGAAAGTGCCGTACGAAGTGCGTGAAACCTAAGATTTGGTATCGGAAGTGGAATAATTAGCTGAAGTGTCGATAGAGGAGATGGAAGAACTTAGGAGTATAATCGAGGTTTTGCAAGCGGGCCTGGCGGAGAATGAAAAACACGCAAAAAAGAGGAAGATGAACGAAGGAGGGAGAAAAACGATTACACTGAAATGAGGTTCGCGAGTTATTGGTAAATATTCAGGAGAAACAAGAAATGGACAATCAAATGTACCTTTATCAATTTGAAGAATTAAATAATTCTCAAGTGAGTACAGGTGAGGTACAGGGATTGATTCAAGAAAAATTTTTGAAAAAGTATTTCAGGAAACAAAGGAGGTAATTTAAATAGTACGATACGAAACCTGAGGGGATTGGACGCATTTTGGGATTAAAAGGATGATGAAGTCGGAAGGACTCGAATTTTGAATCGGATTCATGGAAGAAAATAATGACTCAGTTGGACAGGACATGAAAAATTTCAATTCATTTTTTTTTTCAATGAAAAAATAAGTAAAAACATATTTTTAGGTTAAAAACAGTTTTATTGAAAAAAAGTTGATAATGATGTAGATAATGTATCTACTAAAAACTAAGAAAATAATTCAGAAGGTCCTAGGTAGCAATCATCACACCACTCTCCTCAGCAATCTACAGTATTGATCAGATGAAAAAATAATAAAATCGTTGAGTGTAGCGTAACCTGAGTAGATATGTAAATACTACGGCCAACGATTTCATAATTTTTTTCATCTATATCAATACACTAGATTGCGGAGGAGAGTGGTGTGATGACTGCTACCTATAGGACCTTCCAAATATTTTTTTAGTTTTCAATACATTATCACCTAAATTATAATTTTGGCCCCCCATATATGGGGGCGAACTGAAATGGTAGAAATGACACTTGTGAATCAGACTAACAAATATTATAGAAGAACATTAGAGTCGGTTTGATATGAAACCTGAAATAGCTAATGTTTCGTATGCTACTGCGGCCGACGTCATCGGTGATATGTCGGTTAACTAAGAAAACGAAGTCCTTGCAACGAAGTCTCAGCAACGTTTGACTGCTGAGCTACGTTTCACTAGTATGGAAATGACAGTGGGAATGATGGTGGGGGTGACAGTTTCATGATGGTGGCGTTTCCATGCGAATGCTCAGCCGTAACTCCAGCCATGAAAGCCTATGTTCTCAAAATTTCCACTATAGTCTACTAGGATTATGTTATCCTAGGAGAACTGATGAAAGTTACGGCTACCTAAGCAATCTTTTATTGAAGTCTTCAAACAAAATTCTAATTATAATCCCATATAACCAAATATACTGATTTTGTAGGGTGGAGAAAAAAATAAAAAGGACGAGAGAGATAGAGATAAAGAGATAGAGAGGGAGAGAGAGATAGAGATAGAGAAAGAGAGATACATCTGTTTGTGATGTGCTCTGAAAGGCACCTCTAATAATGGTTATTCATATCATAATTAATGTCAACAGTTTTTTTAACTCTATTTCAAATTTGAGTTTGTTTCTCATGCCTTTCAATGATTTAGGTAATGTGTTGTGAAGTTTATTATGCAGTAACGTATTATGGAGTCAGCCAATGAATCATACACCATCAGAATAATTTCCCTCTTTATGTCTGTTTTGTTGTACAGCTACAATTGGGAACATTTGCACAAGATGTTTTCTGGGTGCTTATAATATTTTTAACCGGTTGTTCTCTAGTTGTTAGAGTGTATGCAATAATTTTTTTTGACACAGACACTCAATAAATTAAAACTTAACCAGTTGAAAATCATTTTGATGCCTATTTCAGCCTGACTGTATATTTTTCCTCACGATATTCCAACAAGAGTGATAGTTTTGTCATCAGCAAATGAAGTTATTTTATCATTGAAATTTGGAAGATGTTGTTCATATATAGGAGAAATAAGATAGGTCCCAATACATTTCTTTGTAATACGTCCTGGGTAACTTAGTGGGTCGCAGAAAGAGCTTTTTACCTATACAATTTGTGTTCTATTCATCGAATTGTCCTCAAATATTTTCAAAGCAACATTCCTTACACCAGCTAGACGTTGAAGGAGTATATTATGATCGACAGTATTAAATGCCTTGGCCAAATCTAAAAAGACAGTTATGCATTTTTGTTGAAACAGTTGTTGGTTTAGTTAACAATCTCAAAAACTGTGATCTGTTTTTCCGAAAACCATATTGTGATTCAGAAAAAATATTGTTATTAATGCAAAATAGTTTAACTCTATTTTTGAGACTTTTTTCGAATATTTTAGAGAACTTACTAATTATAGTTATGGGTGGAAAGTTTGTCACTGATTTTTTATTTTATCGTCAGACTTTTTTACCTAAATCTTTCTCAGTCACAATACCGATTTTTTTTCCAACAGTGAATATTAAATTCAAAATGTGGCATATGGGTTCTATTGAGTACATGTGAAGCTTTTTGATGAAGAATACAAATATCATATCGGGACCAGAAGAAGTTTCATTTTTCAATTCGGAAATAACATCGATCAACTCGTTTTCTGTTACCGGGTATAGGAATATTGACTTGGTGATATCATTGCGGCTTTCTATAACACATATAGTAAACTTTCGATTTATATTCGTCACGTAAAAGTTTCTGATTAACGGATATGAGAATTTCATATAGCGCATTTCTTTAATGTCCCCTCCTTTTTATTTTTTGAACGGGTCAGCTCAAAAAATTTAAATTTAGGATGATGAAATTAATGCATGAATACTTTATTTCGAACTGAAATTAATAGATGAAACCTACAAGATGGCGACTCGGGGCCATCTGGACAAAAAAAATTAAATGGTAAGGGGGGTCTTATGACACATGTTTTTGAAGCTCCTGACAAATGCTTCACAACCCTAGAATATAATGTCAATATCTTAAACTACTACAAAATGCCGGAACTTTTAATAATTGCCTGAATACATTGATATTTAACTACATAATATGTGGTAATAAGCTTGACGTCAGTTCAGAAGATGCTCGAAATGGTTGCTTTGAACTTCTTGACATATGAACAGCCTATCCGATATTTCACGCACATTTTCGAACATAGTAACGTCAATATCTCTACAAATATTTACTATTCTCTGCCGTATATCAAATATTGAAGCAGGTTCAGTTATGTACACCTTTTGCTTCAAATAACCCCATAAAAAAGTCTAATGATGTCAAATCTGGTGAGCGGGCTGACCATTCTGTAGGAACTCGACGGCCAATCAAACGACCGGGAAAAGTGGTATCCAAATAGTTTCCTACTTGTCTGGAGTAACGTCTGGTGCTCCATCTTGTTGAATTCGACGATTTTAGTGATTAGAAGGTCAACAGTTGTTTTCGACATATTCAAATACATCTCCCCTGTTGAATTTTTATCAAAATTCCTTCCCAAACGTTAATTTTTTCTGGATATTGGGTATGTATTTCCCAGAAAAAGTGAGGGTTGGCGTCACTCCAATAACGGCAATTTTGTATGTGAATATTGCTGTTTAAAAAAATGTATATTCGTCACTAATCCAAATATTATGGAGATAGGTAGGATGCCTTGCAATGGTTTCCGTTATGATTTCGCAGAATTCTGTTCTTCGATCAGGGCCGCCTTCAGTTAATTGGTGTACATTTTAATTTTGTATGGGTGATACCTATTCCTCTTCAAAAATTTCCACACAGTAGAAGGAGGCACCTCCTTCTACTGTGTGTGTATTCCGCGACGGAATAAGTAGACTTTTTAGGATTTACTCACCATCTCACCAATTATTAGCACTTGCTGTTCTTCCGGAATGGACGGATGACCTGGGAGCTTTTTGTTATGTACACTACCGGTAGTTGTGAATTTGGATACAAGTTCCCTCAAATATTTTCTACAGATAGGACAATTCGAAAAACGTTCATTGAAAATCATTTCGGTCTCGTGAAAGTTACGCGTAGCACCGTAAATGAAAATTGCTTAAATTTTTTCTTCCAATGGACGAGAAATGATCATTTTAGAGATTGTTGACGTGGTGCCTTTCTACTAGTAAAACTGAAAACTAAATGAGAATATTCTAATCGAACAATGATATTCATTGTCGTACTGAAATTTTTTGATGTTTTTATGAACAAAAAATAACTTAACGATTGCCATATGACAGATAAAAAGGAATATTTCTAGAAATATCGATATTAAAGTGTTTGTCTTCAGGAAATTATTGAATGTTCCGCCATTTTGTAGTAGGTGACCACATTGACTTCATATTCTAGGGTTGCGAAGTATTCGTCAGGGGCTTCAAAATTATGTGACACAAGATCCCTCTTTCTATTTGATTTTTTCTCCAGATTTTTATCACCAATATCGTCATTAGTACTACTAAATATTATAAAACTCACTCTATCCCAAATACTCCTATGAAACTGTTGTATTGCGGCGAAGCCAACGGTGAGTATGCTACAACAGCAATTTTTTTCTTATGGCAGTAGTTTACGAGGTCGGGTTGTTGCAGATAAATTTGGAGTTCTACTTGCAGGCATACTGGTTTAATTCTGCAGTTATTCCATATTTTCTCAATTTGCCTCTCATTGAAATTCGATATTCCGATAGATTTCGTTTTACCCCCATCTACCTGTTCCTCCATTTTCTAAAAAACGAAATGACATTGATTCAGATTTCAAAATTCGTCAAAATAAATGTTCTTCAACTCGATGTTATATACGAATATTTTTAATTCATTATAAGTTTATGTTCACCATATAAAGAGTGACTTACTGAACTTACACAACGAATTTGTTGCTTGCAGAAAGTATATTAGCAAATCCCATACATTTTTCTTCGCAAAAGATAGAAAGAAATTATTCAATAGTCCAATATAGAATGCGTACAAATGTAAAAGGCGTGTGCCTACCCATATTGGAAAAAAATCGATTCCGTACCCTTTTCACGTTTTCTTTTTAAAAACTTAAGGCTGTCAATTTAAAAAAAAAACTCATTAAAAGCTGAGCTAACCTATAATCTAAACTTGCCCTCAGAGTTGGGGACTACAGTTTTTCATTGATATAATTATTATCACTTACTTTCCAGATCGCGATGTGGTCTGACTTTTCCGGTTTGTGTTGATCAAATTGACCGTTTTCATTATATTGTGTTCCTACAGGAAAGTGAATGAGGTACAGGTCGACATAATCCAAGCCCAAATTCTTCAATGATTTATCCATGAACATTTCCACCCTGTCTTCGTGTACACCATATAATGGCAGCTTTGTGGTGATAAATAAATCTTCCCTCTTGAGTTTTCCTGAAGTGAACCACCTTTTCAAAACTCCCCCGATGATTTCTTCATTTTGATAAACAAAGGCAGTGTCGATATGGCGATATCCGCATTCTAGGGCTGTATCTAAAGCGGTCTCCAATTCCGGTGCATTTGTACACTTAAAAACATATGAATGTCCTGGTTTAAAATCGTTTGAAAATCTATAAAACGAAAGAGAGGACTACATTACAGTCTTGGATGAAATGTTATAAAACTTCCACCTCGATTTCAGCAATGTTATGAACGGTTTAGTTAAAGTTACAAAGTTTTGCAGATGCTGACACATTCAGTTACACCCGGTATCTAGTCAAAATTGTTAAAGGAGATCGACATTGCTCTATTGAATTCATTTTCCTAACCTCATACTTCGAGAAGCCTCTACGAGAGAGGGGACAGTACATAGAAGTTGATGTGTTATGAAATTTCCAGAACAAATGCTTTTTTAAAGAAACCACTTTCTCCATACCAAAATGGAAATACTCTGTCAAGTCACGTTTCGCTAACAAATTTAGCAATATCAGGAGGTGATAGGAACTAACTTTCTATTCAAATACCCCATAACCTCAAGTGATGAGGTTCAAAAATGAATTATTTTTGATATTGTATCAATTTGTAATAATGACTCTATTCCTAATTCGTATGTTACCTTCATTTGCCATTTACTTGGTTTCTATTTCTGATTAGTTTTCATCCTAATATTTTTCGGAATCTTCACTTTCAAAGGCGTCTAAAAACCTATTGTCATGTACTGGTCTTAACAATTCCAAACATTTTACATTTATTCGTGATAGGCGTGATAGGCGATACTTTTTTAAAGGACAAAACACAAGCACTCCAGGAAAATTCTCAAGTCACTCTAGGAGATGTACTTATGGGAAACATTATAACATTTCAGTTGATTTGATCAATAAACTGGTTGTCGCAATCGACACAGCTCCATTCGAAAATTCTAGACTTTTCTTCAATCGTCATTCTGGTCCTTCGAGTTGCCCGATATTTGTTGAATTGGGCAAGCCACTTTTATATTTGATTTTTCAAAAATTCAGATCAGCCAATTGAGATATTTTGGTTTATACGGTCATCATCTTTTTGAAAAGTCGAGGACCGAATCTATATCCACTTCTTAATTAATGGAATATGTCCCTAGGATACCTGTTATAGTCTATCCATTCCCAATTGGAACGGCAATAAAAATAAGAGCACTACGAGGGGTGTTCATGATCACTGACCGGCAAATGGGAAATGTATATACTATCAAAGCGTCCCGGGTATAGTCATAAACATTTCTTGCCTGTGGCCCCTAGTCGTCCAGATAGTTAGTAAACGTGCTATCAAATGTAGTTGAGGAATGAAGGCTCGGCTAGCTGGACTAGCTGAATACTAATTTTTTGTTCGTTTCACAATATTTCTTTATCAGTGCCGTGTGTTTGTGGGGTTAGGTGAGATAGTGAGTGGTTTTGCAAACCGATTTTTCAAAACTTTTTCTAGAGATCAATTACACTAACACTAAACTGATATTTTTGCACTCGATGAGCGTTTCGCTAACAGGGTTAGCATCTTCAGGAGAAGAGAATCTAACTGAACAAGGGTTAGCTGTTTAAATACCGAAAGTTTTTCGGTCCGCTGTGGAATTTGTTTGTTGAATGATGATTATCCTAATTCATTTTTCGGTAATTAACTAGTGGAACTACTACCTGTAAATTTATTTGTCAACAGCAGACAAATAATTTGCAGGTTGTGATTCCTAGATCTAGATAGCAAAGTTCAAGTAGATGACTTATACACAGACTTGAGCAAAACTTTTAATAAAATTTACCATAGTCTTCTAGTATTCAAGCTCACTGAGATTGACGTAACTGGATCACTGCTGAACTGTTTTCGAATTTATTTAACAAGCCGTCGTCAGGCTGTCTGTATCGGTCACTATACCTCAAGGTTCAACATCTGGTGTTCCCCAAGAACTTTTCCGATATTTATATTACCGATTTTTCTAATTTTAGACCTTTTTATGTACCTATATCCCCGATCTGAAAATATTCCACAATATGTCTTGTTTGGATTACTCTCTTTTTATACAAGAATATTGCAAAAATAATGCGCTGTACCCTTTCCTCGACAAGTATCATTATATTACCTTTAGCTGGAATAATCCTCCAAACTAGATTACACATAGGAAGAGCCTAATTTACCTACAAAGTGAAATGTCCAGGAATTATTTCAATTAGAAAATGTTTCATAATTTTTACATGTTTTTTATACTATGAGTTACTGATGGATAGATTAATATTATCTATAGTATTATTTGCACATGATTTTATTAAAATAGGTGACATAATTTTTATCAAGTTATCAGTGATTTTTCAGTAAATTAAATTATCTTTCAAGGTTCAGTTATCTACAAATTTTACGCGATTGATCTATTTGCACTACATACTTGAAATAAATTAAAATTTTATATTTATTATAAATATATCATAACCCAGTAATTAGAATAAAAGGAGAGTTCTAGGAGAAATTTGTCTATGAACGTTTTATGTCACTCATCTGTGACTTGGACATATAGTATTATATGAAATACATTCGTAGTGGACATCTGCTTGATTAGATTATTTCATTTCGAAAGATATCTTATATATTATACAGCATGAATTTTGAATATTTTTTTAACTATATAGGGTGTTTCATAACTATTGTACAAAACTTTGGATTTAGGACATTTTGAGAAAAAAAAATTTCCTTAACACATTTCCGGAGTTATTTCGTTTCTGGGACACAGGGCGATGAAGTTAAAGTTATAAAATATAAATATTAAAAGTTATTAAAAGTAATAAGGCGCTTATTTCGTCCAGTGAAGTTTCAGTGGGCAGCACAGGCAACAATATTGGAAAAATATAGTAGGCCACTGACTTATTGTAGTTTTTAATTTATTAGAAAATTCAACTACAAATATAACTTTTTCGTCGCATATCATGAACACCTGCCTTGCAGACCAGCTGACAGTGATAGTGTTGAGTTGGAAGTCAGAGTCGTCAATAAGCAGTAATTTCGTAATGAACGAAAGATATCTCAACAGAGTAATTCCATGTGCTAAGACATTCAGAACGCTACATGCAAGATTATGTGAAACTGGGAGTTTTGATAAAATGCAGGTGGTGGAAGACCAACTGCAACTGAAACTAGAACTAGAACTAGAAGAAGCTATATTTGATGCGATAGAAGAAAACTCTTCAATTAATACCAGGAATTTGTGCGGCTGGAAGTCGGCCCAAAATACATATGGACAGTTCTAAAAAGAAACCTTCTACACCCATATCACATACAGCGGGTCCAAACTCTACTGCCTTGGGATTTTCACTCAAAATGTTTTGCAGGTGGTTGATTCATACAATGACACCCAATAATAATTTTTTATCCAATAGTTTATTTACGAACCAATCAAATTTTTTACGAGATGCTATTATGAACTTTCACAATTACCATTTTTGAGCCGACAAAAATCCCACGTTATTGGAGAAAGTCTTATTCATGCCGGTACTTGTAAGAGGCAACATGTGGTTTATGCACGACGAGGCTCCAGCTCATGTTAGTCTTCTTGCTCATTAGCATCTCGACATCACCTACCCTATTCGTTGGATTGGACATGCAGGACGTTGGATTGCATATGCAGGACCTCAAAATTGGTCAGCTTGCAGTCCTGATATGAATCCTCTAAATTTCTATTTATGAGGTGATCTGAGGGATCTCGTTTGTATAACCCCTCTACTAGTTGTAAATGATTAAGGGAATCGGATAATTGACAATTGCAATGTCATAAGGTATTTTTGAATGTGTCAGACAATCAGCAACATTTTGTTCATTTACTTTAAGGTCGAAATTTTTTATTATGGTTTCTATTTCATGTCCATTAATAGTTTTTAGAAGTGATTTTTTTTCTAGAAAACGAAGCTTGATATGAAAAAAACACACGCGACGAAAAAATTGTATTTTTAGTACCTATCTTAATTTGAAAAATGAAAAACTACGAACTACGAACGAAAACTACTCAATATTATTGGCTGCGGTGCCCACTGAGACAGCACTGGACCTAATAATTTCAGTCTAGCTCGGGCAAAATAAGCACCTTATTACTTCAAATAATAACTGTAGCAAATTTCAATCTAATCGGTGTAAGGATATTTATGATATTTTATAAAACTTTTTTTTTAACTTCAATGCCCTTTATATCTCAGAAACAAAGCAACTTCCGACATATCTTCATAGGAACTTTTTTATTAAAACGACCTAACAAATCACCCTTGGCAGTTTCTTACCGTAGTTAGGAAACTCCCTGTATTTATCGTTTGTAAATTCTTTCATACATATGAAAATGCTAATTACCCGGGAACGGGTAATTCGATTCATGAAAATGAAAATGATACCTTTCTACGTAAAATTTGTCCAACCTCGATATCTGGTCCTGTTAAATAGTCGAGAGGGGGAGGCTGTTTATATCCGCATGTATTGTCAATATTATAGCTGGTTTCAGCCCCCTTGTCTTTTCTCAGGATTTTTTGACAAGTATTCGGGTTACATCTGCTTTCATTCCAATCCTTTCTGTTAAAACCTGTTTTACTGTTAACCAGCTGTCTCCCTCCTATGAAACTTGTGCGAGGTAACGAAAACTTACCTTTCAAAGTATGATTCCTAACACGGGTTGGACGATAGGAAGTGAAAATCAATCGTCCGGCATTGCGGTTCGAGCCCCCGGTTCGCACAGCGGTCGATTGAGTTAGTGGAACAAACCACCCATGTCAACCTACTGGGCTATCGTCTCACCAAACAATTAATGATCAACTATCTTTCTCATATGAATGACATTATTATTTTTGCGGCACCCAATATATTTAGAAAATTTTGATAATTGAAATAACTCACTGACATAAACAGTGAACTCTATATACATGGATTCTACTGATTCAACTTCCGTCTTAAGACAATGGAAGGAGTGTACGCTTTTTCTCGATAGTTGTAGTCAAGGACAAATGACTTGTTTTAGACTATGGACTCACTTATTACCGAAGGAGTAATTCAACATGATCATTAGATTATTAAGAGGAAATAACCCTCAAATTGTGGAAAGTTATCTATATTTTTAGGAGTCCATATGGAGAATGAAAAAATATCGCCATCGATTATCACTATAACAAGTAAAATAATTACATAATGACATGCCGATAACTACAATGCTACCTTCAAAACTAGGTGATCAAATACAATATTTACCCATTCAATTTAAATTCTTCAAAAATGAACACTTCTATTTTCATTGGGAATAATAATTTATCAGTGGCCTGAAAGTGGTCGTGACATTCTTTACACTGCAATTGATTTCACTATCCATGATAAAACTTAAACAATTTTCACAAACATTTTTCATTTCTAGGGGCGTTTCGCAAACACCGAAGCTTCCTCGGTGGAAATGAATTCATAATTGTGCAATTACCATCAACCAAACTTTCTCCAGAAAAAATATTGGATCATTAAACTAGTTAACTGATCATATTGTTATGAATTTTCATCAAATAACGGGTGACTCTATTCATGAATTGATTTAGTTCTCACCTGCCAAGTTCCTAATCCGATTGCCGGTATTTTCAACCCGTTTAACATACTTTTCATTGGTACACTCATGTTCCTCGCTTCAAACCTGCGGCCAAACAACTAACTGATCACTAAAATCTACTATTGAAATACATCATAGGTAACCGTATTAATATATAAGTACACTCGAATATTCGATGTTGCCAAACTTTTCGATTTCTTGGCATTATTAGAACACCTCTAGTTTTAGTTTATTAAATTATTAATATATAAAATTATTGAAGTATTATGATTGGTAATTCTTGAAGTTATTCAACAAGTTGGCAATGTGCTCAAGTTTCACAGATATTAAAAATGTTAGGCTCATTATAAGGAATACTTGTCGGGGGGCTAGCCCATGGCTTGATCCACTGCGACCTTTTCAGGTCTATTGTGATGCTCCTTAGTTGTTTGAGCTCATTGTCTAGCTAGATCTCTTTGATGAGACTCCATAGCCTTGACACTGACCCCTTCATATAGCTGACAGCCTCTGGTTTCTCTTCGTCGCATCTTGATATCGCTTCGCATTCACAGAGTACATATAGTGCGGATTCTTCCTCTACTTGACAGAACCTGCATTGGGTTTCTTTCGTCAGATCCATGTTGCTCATATGTTTCCTGAGTCGGCTATATACCCCTATATACCCCGTTAGTAGACCCACCATTACCCTTACAACCTAATTGTTGTGCTTTAGCAGGTCTTCCGTGAAACTGGGTGATAATTTCTATATGACCTCTTTGTGACTGCCTCATTCCTGGAAGCTCATTCCACCAACTAATCTATTCGGCTTGCATCCATGAATTTATGGATGTCTTTATACATACTTTCGCTATACCACCCCGCAGAAGGGTTCTGAGCCTATCATAGCCTTGGATGCGCCTTCACGGCTAAAACATCATCTTCCTCATTGCCCTTGTGACCCTCATACCCAAGCTAGAGTGACTCTCTTTTGGGTACTTAGCTCCTTGAGTGCAGTGAAACAGCTTCCCACCAGTTTTGAGAAGACTTAAAATGAGCTGAGCGCCTCAATTGCTGCCTGGCTGTCGGAGAAAATGGCAATGGTTTTATTTGTTACCCTCTGTCTGTTTTTTCCCATATACAGTGTTTGATGGCCGCTATTTCTGTATGCAACACATTTGCATTGTGTCCGAGGCTAAGTGCGATTCTCGTTTTTGCTGTGCCTCCGTATATAGAGGCTCCCACTCCGTCTTGGGTTTTTGAGCCACCAGTATACCAAGTTTCTTTCGCTTTTACGGGTGGTCCGTTTTGCCAGTCCTCTCTACTACTGTGGAACTGTGTTATTCACGGGCCTTCCTGGTATTTGATCTGTCTTCAGTTCAAGAGGGAGATCTTTCTCTTGAAGATGATCACTTGGTGATCGAAACTCGCGTGAAGGTGTTCAAATAACGGTTTGGTGTTGGGAAAAAAACTCCAGTATCATTCATTACTACACCAATGGTTCCAAACAGTGCATCACAAATATGTAGATTTATTGATTTCAGTTCCCAAAAACTGAATAAATGATACCTCTCGATTTTTTCCTATATCAAATTGAAAGCTCATATCACACAAACTGGGACGATACGGAAACATAGACATAATTACCGAACGTAGAAGAATACCCTTTGATATCAGCTATGACTTTGATAATATTTTTCCCATTATCGTACCTTTATCTATTCAAGGGGAACTTAAAAAGCATATGACCTGCCAATTTGTGTTGTGGAAAATAGTGTGAGCTATCAAGAATATACCTACACTTACTGGTATTCTTCCAATAAACATAAAATTCGGAACCTTGGTTACTTCCAATCACTGTATAAGAACTTAATATTTGAGGTCCTGCTGTAGGGAGTTGAAACGAAGAAAAATGATCAAAAGATGGAAGGTGAAGATGTTTTCTATCTGAAAACAGGCAAACACAATGAGGTGGTAACATGTCCGATAATTATGAGCGAATTGATAATTCAATAGAGAAACCTATTATAAATTACCGAAGAACATGTTGCTTAAGATATTGTCAGAGTGGCAAAAACTGATCACACCGGCTTTGAACAGAAGTCTAGAAGTTTATAATCGTACAGTTCCTGAAATATACTGTCTACCAAAAATTCATAAGCTTGGTTAGTCGGTGTGAACATTTGTCTCCACCATAAATTCCCCTACTTATAAAATGCTAAATGGCCAACAGTTTGAAACTCTCTCATCTCTGAAACTCTCTCTCTCTCTCTGAAATCCCATAACTGAGCTAAAGTGTTGTTTATTCACACGTAAAGGATGTAGAGAGATGGAAATATTTCAGTATCATTTGATGTATCCTCATTGTTTCTACATATCTCTATACCAAAAACTATTGAATATTTGAGGGATCTTTTGAGGGTCAACGGTCTCAGTGGGAAAGTAACCGAAGAAAGTAATGCTGAGGACTAAAATGCTTCATTAACGGAATAAGAGCATTGAGTCACAAATTTTATATCCTGAGAGATATCGTCTCGATAAAAAACATGATTATTTTGTACAATAGTCTCGCTGAGTCAATCATCAGATACTGCATAGTCGCATGGGGTGGTGATTTCACTACCACATAACAATCTTTACAGACAGCACAAAACATCTTGATTAAGATAATATTAAAAAAAGTAGATTATTTTCCACTCTATTACTCTATGAAGATACCAACCTCCTCAATATAAAATCACTCTTCATTTATCAATCATTACTACGAATGTATAGTACGCCTACAAAATTCACGGTGAAAAACAAGGATAACCAGATCGATTCTCAACAATAATTTTCAAGTTCACTCTTCCAAAAAATCTTTATCCCAGAGATCATTATATATGTATTTTGGTCCAAAATTTTTCAACCTTATCCCACCTGAACTTGGAGAAATTAAAATCCCAAAACTTGCAGATACAAGTGAAACAATTTATATTACTAAATCTTGATAAATTTTGTAAATTGATGGATGTAGCCGTTACTGGGTGGTAGGAAATCATAATTAAGGAAAGAGAAATGAAAACTTTCCATGTTATTTACCACTTTTATTTGTAACTTACGTTTCTGCAGTTTCGTCCTATACGGACATTTTCAAACTTATACAATAAACTAATAATGGTTCATTACATTAGCCCTTGTATACCACCCCTGTAGGTACTAATACAGCAACTTGGCGATATGATCATTTAACAGGTTGCACCCGCAATGTTTATGCTTGTGAATTTCCAAGGAATCTAAATAATTGAGCTTGTAACCCTTACTTGCATAGTGCAAAATTTTAGTATCGTTTAGAATCGGAAACTTGTGGTTACATGCCAAGAAATGGTTTGAAAATGTCGAATAATTTTTTCCTAGTCTGAAGGACCTTTCATGTTCAGCACAGTGTTTTTGGAAATTTCGGCCACATTGTCCCACATAAACATTATTCCTCTCCGGAGACTCAAGCTTATAAACTCCAGATTTCTTTAACATGTCCACCTTATCTTTGGCATTGAAAAGGAAATGGGATAACCTGGCATGTGGTGTGAATGCCATTTCCACATTGTTTTTTCTGAAGAAACCTGCAGTTATCTCTGTTCTTTTTCCAAACTATGTTAGAGTTACCCATTTCTTGATTTCTGTCTGTTTGACCTGAGGGTATATTAATCTGTTAGTGACTTTGCGGCTTTATTTCTTGACAAACCATTATTATGACCTATCCATGTAATTATATCAATATTCCTAGCTAAATTGTAAGCAGACAAAGGCACTGAGAATGCTTTGTGAAACATTGAATTGTAGGCTACTAATTTATGACTGTCTGGATGGAAAGAATCGCTTGGGATGGTGATGTCTGTGTAGCTAGGTTTTCTGAAAACATTGATCTGAAATTTATTCTGATTGTGTGTAATGACAGGTCTAAGAAATTTATCTGTTTCTCTATCTCTCTTTCGAGTGTGAACTGAATGTTACTTTTAAGATTATTCATGGAGGCCATAAATTGGTTCAGCTGTCTTGTAGTACCTCTGAAACAGGCGAGAATATCGTCTACATATCTGTACCAAAAATGAATATGTTTTTTACCCCGGTCGGAATTTATTATAGTGGTCTCCAAGTTGTTCATAAATATGTCTGCTAAAAGTGGACTAAGGGGTGAGCCCATTGGTAAACCTGAATCATGTTTATGAAATTTGTTATTGAACTGTAGGTAGTTCTGATAAAGGCACACATCGAAAGCTGTTGAAACTTCAATGGAAGGGTTATGGTCAACTTTGGCTTGATCCAATATGTCTAAATTGCGAGGCTAACACTCGCTGTACGGTATGTTGGAGAACATATTCTTTACGTCGAATGAAACTAAAATTGTATTATGTGGCGTGGTTTGGTTCCTTATGTTTTCTACTAAAATCAGTGAATTTTTATTGCGATGTGTGATGAAATTGGTACATAATATTTTTTGGTTGGTTCCTTCTTATTATTACAAAAATTATATTTTGATTGATTATATGATCTATACTCGCAACTAATTTATATATAAAACAAATTTGAAAGCAACTGGAAAGGGGCCGAAATGCAATACAGGCGTCTTTGCCTAGGCATTTTCTGCTCCTGAACCAGCAGTAACTGAAATATATATATTCTGTGATCATTCAAACCACCACCAAGTACTTAACATCATTATTTATGGTATTAAAATATAACTTATAAACTTCCTAGATTATCACAATTGTGAAAATAAACTTGTGCGTGGGTATCACCCGACTATTTAGTATATAATATTCTTCTAGAGATCTTTAGGTTACTTACTATTTGTTGTTCATAGTTGCGTAATAGTCACACAAATATTTTTTCAATTCCCGATGATATTCATTGGTTCATCAGTGACGGTAACGGCTTCAAATATCTACCTTATTTATCTCTTTACTTGTAATTTCTTAGAGATACCAATATGACAAATACAAACTTAAACTTCATTGAATCTATGTATTTTTTATATGACTTCAAAAGGTATCAAGTAGATATTATTATTATTTCTTAACTTGGAGATCATTGAATGTAAACCTTATATTCCCAATTTTTTTTGAAGGGTTGGAAACACAAAAACATCGAAGCAAATAACGACAAGCGTCTATAGAAATTGTGTAGTTAAACTACATTTATGGAGAAATAGCACTTTAAATAAAACCTGTCATATTTATATTCAAAACACGTTTCCAAACATGCTAAGTAAAATGTTTGTACTCAGCTCAGATAGTAAAATCCGGGCTGGTATAGGCCATAGTCGACTGGAACTTGAAGTACCAAACATTTCGTCCATTACTGCGCAGACATCTTCGGTGTCATACGCGTAGGCGGGAAGGCGAAATTAGAATCTCGTTACTTAGTAACTGAAATTTTAAATTTTCGGTTGAACCGGTATAGATTTTCAATTGTAGTAGTAGCAATTATGATTTCAATAAACTATATCATTATTTCGAATATCACATTTTTCATCCCACAAACAACTCAATGGCGCCAAATAGAGTGATTTCGTTGTCATCCGGTATATAGGTATCGCCTTGAAATAACTTCGATTAATATAAATTGCATGTGTTTACTAAATTAAACAAACATTTTCCCTTTCCTTCTTCTCCCATGCGTGAAAAATGATATTTATGATGAGATATGTTATGTAATATATGTACATTTAATTCTGAATAAAGCATGCTGACTTTGTTTTTGGTATAAATACTGCCTGATATAACTCTTATTCGGCTATTGTTAATAAGTTTTCGTAGTGTAGTGGTTATCACGTGTGCTTCACACGCACAAGGTCCCCGGTTCGAACCCGGGCGGAAACAGCCTTTTTTTTATTTTCGACATTGTCAATAGAGAATAATTTTTGAGAAAGAAAGTTTTTGGCTTTCTTATTCTTCATTTTCATACAAAAAATGTGGGAATCTACCAAAGAAAAAGTCCTATCGAAACAATTATGAACATTGAAATATACAAAAAACACATTTTCCTTTTTCGTTTGTACTACAAACATTCGTTTTGGAGTTGAAGCAGATATTATTCACAGGATTGCTACACAATATAGTATATGAAAGAGATACATTTTCACTTACATGGATAACTGTCATCCTCAATGACGGACATCCGACGTTTCGGAATAAGGCCCTTACCTTATTGCCTCTTCAGCACCAATCTGGATAACATTACAAGTTAAAGCATCCAATTCATATATTGAATTATTGCATTATGTAACGAATGCATTAAATCTTGCGTCCTCTCTTTTTAACATTCCAAAATTTTTTTTATATGAGTACAGGGATGTAGAAAGCCAAAAAACCTTTTTTGGTATGCATGTTGTGAAGAGACAGTTTGAATTATTTGGAGAAACAAGTAAATTATTAAGAAGCATGATTTGGAGTTTGGGTTTCAGTTTAATTTATAAAAATAATAGTTATAGAGGGCATATCATTCCTGTATGGAATATCTCAGGAACATATTTCAATTTTGCGAACGCTCTTGTGAGATGCTTATTGTGACCTGATACGAGAGTACCTAGACTAAAATTTCTTGCTGCGACTAGAAAGTTTATTCAATGGCAACAACTCTCAAATATGATGGGGAATTCAATTGGGAATATAGTTTTGATCATCTAAGGATTTTTATATAGCGAGTCGATTCAGAGATATTCGGGATTCCAAAAAATATTTTTCCGAAAATTCAAACCAGGAGTTAATGAAATCAACACATAAGATTCTTAACTTAACAATATTATGTGTTGATTTGAAAACCAAGAATTCATCCATATATTCTTAGTAATGTTTTTTTTAAATTTACTGTTTTCAAAATACAGGATTGGGAAATTCAAAAGTTATTATTTTTTTCCAGAACTCCTCAAATACTGATTATTGAAATAATCATAGATAGACAAGGATTCTAATGACGGCCAGCTAAACTGAAATAACAATCATTGAATATAGATTGTTTTTTGTTTCTCTCTACAGATTTCGCTGCTTGTGAAATATTCATTTCACATATTTTACGAATAGAAGAAGAATGAATGAATAGAAGAAGAAAATGCTCAGTGATATAATTTGAAGTAATATGAATGTGCAGATCGAACTCATACAATTGAATTCAGATGAATTTTTAAAAGCTCACTTGAAAAAGGGAATAAATCCATCTCGATTCCTATACAGAAATTAACTACACTCAAATGACCACATTTAACGAAAACTTTTCCATACTAGATTACACTTTCTCTACTCACTGAAAGATGTCGGAGCATAAAGCTTTCAGCATAGTGACATCGTAATATGAAATGGCCATTGAAGAGAGAACATTGTTTCCAGCAACTAAAGAAAGACAAAATATGATTCATTTACGGCACTCATATACTTGAAGTCATATATATAACGTCATGATGTTTTACGTGTTGCATATTACTATTGTGAAAATGTTGAGATTTGAATTATCTTATGGTGCTATTACGTAGTAGTTGAGACTTCGTGTGGTCTTCAGTAGGAATATTTGTTAAACTGACGTCACGACAAGTCCATATTATCATGTCTATATTCTGGAATTGTATGAGGATACAATGCTCTCGGTTTAAGAAGAGGAAATTTCAAATAATTCTGTCGAGCCTCTTTGGATATTATCCAATATATAAAAATGTATGTTTGTTGGTTAGTTGGTCGGTAAGTGATAAACTTTTACATTGCTCAACCGATCGTGATGAAACTTGACATGTATAAGTAATTTTTCATACAGGTTTTGTGTATTGATTTGGAAAGAGAAAACTTTTTTATGGACAAGCTTATGTGACAGGAAGCCAGGTCGATTGCTAGTCTTATATAACAGATTGAAGCAGTTGAAATATTGTAAACCATCACTGTTTCAAACTATGTTTGGGAATTCATCATTCAGGGTTGCCGAACGTCCCGGATTTCAAGGGACAGTACCTTGATTTATACTTTTGTCCTGCGTCCCGGTAAACTTTGATAAAGGACGGCAAAAGTCCCGTATTTTGCAGAAGGGACAAATTTATTTGATGAAACTAATTTTAAACACAAAATATTTGACGAATCGTCTATCTGCCCACGCCACGCCGCACCAGCGTTCAATATGTACATCTTACTTTATCAATCAAGGGGAGGATATTTCCAAGTGCTTCAAAATATTGTTGCTATTAAGTGAAGAAAGCACAGTAGGAGAGTGTGAAATTAATGATATCGCAATAGTTTTTCATTTTCTTAGTAAATGTCATCTGTTTTTGAGGCTACAAGCAACTGAGATATATAAAATAATGGTTACGTTAATCGAGGAATTGGAAAATAGAATAGAAGACAGTTTTTACAGATCTTTTATTGGAAAGGCAATGAAGAAATTAGTTGAAGGCAAAAGAAAAATTTTAAGCGGTGAACTCAAGTTGTTTTTGGAAACCACAGTAAAGTACTTGAAAAAAGGGTCTTTTTTCACAATTTCGAATTCAATGACTTGATCTCTATCTTGGAGCAGTTGAAGCTTGATGATAGGGTACCCCTAGACGATTTATACGACGAATTTTCATCAGTAAAAGACTGCATTGAAATACTTGTAGCGGAAAAGGAAATGAGCGTGGAGAGTAAATGGAAAATGCTATTTCAAAAGAGCCCCCAGCTACCAAATTTATTCGAGGTTGTCTCACTTTGCTTGAGCATTCCACCATCAAATGCCTTCGTGGAAAGCGTTTTTTCACATATGAACTTGAAGTGGACTGACACACGAACCAGATGTTCTGCACAATTAATGAATGCTGAACTGATTGTAACTATTAACTCTGAGTCCATCCATAAGCTGTTGTGAATTTTTTTGACAAGATGAAGAAAAATCCTAATATGAAAAAAACAGTCAGTGTAGTAAAGTCAAGCAACAAATACGATTTTCTGAAGAAATAAACGTTGATTGTAATTTGTAATGGAATTAATCTGTAAGGAAGATATTTTTAGAAAGAAAAAGAAGCTGTTAATCTAAATGAATAATTTAAGAAACTAGGTATGTTGATTGAAATAAATTTCAAATTGTTCTATATTATTATTTACTTCAAAGTTTTACTAGTAATAGTATGAATCACTTTTTGAGAATAGATACATATCAGTTGCTACTTATAGGTTTTCGTAGTGTAGTGGTTATCACGTGTGCTTCACACGCACAAGGTCCCCGGTTCGAACCCGGGCGGAAACAGCTTTTTTTTACATTTGAAGTGTAAGAAAATATGCAGGTATCTACAATCTTATCGATGTTTATCAACTCTAATTCTGCAATTTTAATTATTTTCGATAAAAATGAAGAGAGAATGGTTCTGAACACTAAAAATACAATGTTTTTGACGAATTGTAAATAGATCAACAGAGCAACAATTTGAAAATTTTTCGCCTTCATTATTTCGAAGTTAATTGAGAAATTGACATTATTTCAAAATAATATCAGGAAAATTAAGGGGCAATGCCGTTTTGAAAGAGGTAGGCCTCATCTACCATTATTTTTAGGTGGTATTCCTTATTTTGGTAGCCTTTCGAAGGAGCTTTTTTGAATATGACGCAGTACGTGACATACTTGTGGCAGACAAACACCAGAATTTTCAATTGTTCTCTTTTTTGTTTTTGCTAAAAATGTGTTCTTATAATTATGCAATCCATAATCATTATGAAAAATTTGTTATAATTTTTTTTTGTTGTTGAAATGGATGAACTTTGCATAATTACGCTCATAAAAGACAATATATTTCAACAACGCATAACCCAATATATTTTTGGAAAAATTTTAATATGTTCTCAAAATATGGGAGGTGTGAAGTTTCAAAATATCACCCTACAAAATATTTATTAGATGAGTATTTCAACTTTATCTTCGTTGGATAACATAAAATTGATATGCCTTATTTTTCAAGTTATTTAGTTTGACTTTGAATCAGGGTAAGATCAGTTTTGCTGGACCAAGTTCACATTATTATGTACATTGAAATAATTTGTTTCAGCCTGGAAGGGGACTGGTATAGCACTGAGTACTATAGGTAACAACAGAGAACTGAATCATTCCCATCTCTGAATGTTTGGACACTTCCTTGAGAACTCGTAGTTTCTATATCGTCCACAGAAACTGGTAACTCCAAGGTCATACTGTAGTCAGAGTTAGAGAACTATGAAAAGTTTTTTCTAAATTACAGAAATTTCTATAAAT
The DNA here is from genome assembly GCA_015342065.1 of Leptinotarsa undecemlineata. Classification (NCBI taxonomy): domain Eukaryota; kingdom Metazoa; phylum Arthropoda; class Insecta; order Coleoptera; family Chrysomelidae; genus Leptinotarsa; species Leptinotarsa undecemlineata. The sequence continues at coordinate 1,885 of WOGP01000595.1, read as the reverse complement.
TTAATAAATTGATGGATGTAGCCGTTACTATGTGGTAGGAGATCATAATGAAAAAAGAAATAAAAATTTCTTTGTTTCTTTTACCACTTTTAATTGTAACTAACGTTAGTGCAGTTTCGTCCTATATGGACATTTTCATACTTACACAATTTTATTGTTTGAATTGTTGTAACGTTTATTGTGTAAATTTGAAAATGTCCATATAGGACGAAACTGCAGTAACATTAGTTACAATTAAAAGTGGTGAAAAACATAGAAATTTTTATTTCTCTTTTCACTCGATTTTTTCATTCTGGATATACAGGTAATATATTCAGGTGCAAAAAAATGTATGTAGATCTAATATGAAACTAACTTATTCGGCCATAGTAAAGAAGAAGATACTGAGAAAGCATAATCAAAATGAAATTTTGAAGATAAAATGATAAACGCGAGAATGATAAAAAATCAATCATTGAATGAGCAGGATGAAAAGAAATGAGGAAGATAGGTAGAAAAAAAAAGAGTTGTGAAACGAAGGAAAGAAGAAAATACCAGGTTTCTTTTCAAAAAGTACACCTCACGATTTGAGCTTCACAAACTTTATTTGAAAAATATATCATATGTTTCGCTAGCACAGTAGCTTTATCTAGTGATGTAAATACATCAAGTTGTTTCTTATACTAATATTTATCAGGTAACCATAATTGAGAATCCAAAAAAATTACCTAAACCTCTACCTGATGTATCATGATCACCTGAATCATAATACCTCACATCCACATCAATAATAATTCTTTCTCGGTTTTTAAGAAAACAAGTTTAATAATGGTGGTCTTTATTTTCTATGTACAAAATTTCGTTAAAGTTATGATTTGTTTATAGTAGATGATTTCAATATGTTGAATTTGTTTTCTTATTTACATAACTCGTATGATTATCCTGGATTTGATTCCTAAATGTTCTGCCAGTTTGACCAACACGTTTGGAACACGTTCCACACTTTAATTTATATACTCCTGATTTATCGAATCTGAATGATTTGATGATTAACATTCCCAACGTATTACTAGTTCTATATGCAATTTTAATATCTCGTTTCCTCAAAAATGAAGCAACTTTTTCCTTTGTTTGTCCAAAATGCGTTAACGACCAAGAAAATTTTCGTTTGAATAATTGAGTACATTTCGTGAGTCATGTGGAGTACCGTCTTGTTGTAACGTCAGTTTCTTTTCAGTATATCTAGAATAATCCTCTATGATATTAGTAAGAGTTGAATCGATAATATTTCTGAGTTAAGCCGAATAAATTCCTTTTGATAGATCTTCAGAAAGAAAGAAAAGATCTAGAAAGGATTTTCCAAAAATATCATCCAACTTGAGCAGTGTTTGAGTGTTTCAGGTGATTACCACATTCTATCGTCCTGGTGTTCAAAAAGAAAGTACACTCATCTAATAAATACTCTTTAAACAGAAAATTCATTAAAAATTTCACGAACTTGCATGCAAAGATCAAGTCGTCATCATCTAGTTCCTGCAACAGCCGAATCTTAAACGGTTGGAACTTGGAACCAATACAATTACGCAAAATTTTACCACCAATTGCTATATAGATCAATGCATATTTTTGAATAGATTCAGTCCACATTTCTATTCATACGTCTATTAATTAGGCAGGATAATCATTAGTATTGTAACGATTTAAAGAATTCACTGTCTTAAACTAATTTATTTTAACAATATTTCACTGAAACAACTATTTATATTCACCACTTAGCAATAAGTAATTTATCTTCACTGTTTGTTAATTTGCACAATTCACTTTCTGGCTATAGACTCCCCTATGGACGGACATCAGCGTTTATATACCCACAAAGATCTTTCCAGATGTATCTAGGAAGGTCTCT
>WOGP01000594.1:0-23266 GCA_015342065.1 Leptinotarsa undecemlineata | reverse complement strand
TTCGATATATCAGAAATTCCTAGTCGAGGAGAGTTATTGAAATTCTAATAGAAAAGTGGAGTATAACCTTCATTGAAAACAATTTTGTTATGTTGTTAATGATTAATGATTCACCTATCATTCGAATCTCAAACCTGTAAACCGAGATCATAAACGAACAAACCACAATCGATCGTGCGAAACAAATTATTCACGAAAAAGTGTCTCAAATCCTAACGAACTGGCCAACTTGTAGACAGGAAACAAACGTTTTTACAGATTATTGAAAATACTTGCTGGCTGCTCAGGTAAAGTATGAATTATTTTTTGAAAATTTCATGAAGTTTTTTGAAAGAGTTTTAGCTTGTGCTTGGCAAACACTCTCAATATCCTTTTCTTTGTCTTGTTTTTCAGTTCAACCAAATTTTCGAACTTATCGTAAGAATCATGAGCAATTATTGATTCATATGTCTAAGAGACGACATGAATTATTAGCGAACCGCCCTGGCTTCGCAAGGGTGCAATGCTTATACTGAATATACATATAAACGCCTGCGATCGCTACCAAGTACAAAGCGCGGCTTTCCACGGGCTATTTATAGGCACGCGTTGCCGGCTCCCAGGCTGGTACCGCCGCAACCGCTATGTCCTTGCATTTTGAATCTGTAATATCTTCGAAAATATTCATTTGTGTTACTTGCTGGAAAGTTCTTCGTAAGAAAGTGAAGAATAAAAAATGGTGATTGTGGGTTATCCCTGAGAGATGGAAATATACCATCGCTGACTTTTTTGTAGCCCTTTTTAATGTGTACAATACTGTAATATATTATTTTGATCTCTATCTTAGGGTTCAGCTAGCGTTTGCAATGTAAGCCCAAAAATTATAAGTTATTATAAGATATTAGAAGTAGTGCATGGAAGGTGTTATCAATCAATGATACACAATTTCTTGTATGGGAAATGAGAAAATAAATTTCCTTTGTTTTTTACCACTTGTGTTCTCTACTACTGAATATTACTGGAGTTTTATCCCAACACCAAACCGTTTATTCAACACCTCGACACACGTTTCAATCACCAAGTGATCATCTTCAAAAGGAATATTGAAGTTCCAAATAGTATATCATAAGTTCTCTAGTACTGTTTGAGATACTAAAAGGTGTACAAAAAATTTTATTGACATCCTGATGATACATTGAAAGATTCTGTTTAAAGAAACCTGCATTTCTGTTGAATTTTTAACCCTCCCCTTCGACTTTTTTTGTAAACCTATAGAATAAAAACAAACTGTAATGAATTGTTTCGTTATATCTGAGAAAGATTAGGCAGCGTTTTCCAGAAAAGCTCACACTGGTGGATCCAACGTTCCGACGACTCACAAACCAATTCACACAAAATATCAATGTGTGAAAGCTATTTTCCAGTTTTTTGTCCGTGGTCTGCAGGTTTCTATGCTTGACGATTTGTCTACCACTGCGGTAGACATTATCAAAGGCGATGTGGTAACTGTCGCAGTGCCCGAATTGGTGCTTCCGTTGTCTGGTTTTATATTAACATTAGTGGACGTGATCTATTTTGTGTACCTCCAAAGATAGATAACCAGATTTTATTGATGTTCTTTGTCTCTTCTTTTCTATTGAGATTATCCATATGTTTATGAATTTCTATATACTCTTGTTGGATAGCAATATTGAGTCAACAATTTCACTTGTGTTCAGAGAGATAGGAAAGCTTTTCCCTTGACCAGCCTAGCTGGGGTTACTTTGAATTTCTGTGTTCTGGGTCATATAGCCTGCTCGAATTTCTCTCTGTCCTGAGTTCCTCAGGAAAACTCTCAGGTTCACATATACATCGTGCTCTTCCAACCAATGTTTCAATTATCCCTCTCGTTTCTCTTCTGTTGTAGCTGTGGTAAGATTTATTGTTCAGGTACCTGTCTGTCTGTGTTGTTTCTGTAAACTCTGTGGCCCAAAGTACCATCTTCATATCTGTTCACAATAACTTCTAAGAAAGCTATAGTACCTTGGGTTCTTGGGCCGAGAGAGTTCAGATCACACAGTTATCTCCGGTCGTGAAAGATTACATTGTCTGTCTATCAATGTTGTTTGTTATTTGGTGTAATTGTAGTGGGGTAAAAATGAAGCAGAAAATTAGGTTCACTTCTAACTTGGAGGTGGATAGGTGTCAAAAAGTTCCACGTTATAAACTCTGAACGCCTGAAACAGTTTTTTAGCTTCTCTTCGGCTCGTAGTATCCCTAAGGGCTCATCGAATCTGTTTCTCTTTTGCTAGTTTCGGGTTGCAAGAGTTCGGATAATATGTTCTGAAAATGATAAAACAGAGAGGTACTGAAATAGTAACAAGATTTATTACAAAAAACTAGAACAATATAGATACCATCTTCATTCAAGGAGACGTGTCAACTCCAAGTTCTTCCCCAGATGCATATACCTAGCACCCCACTCAAAGATTATTTTAAAATCACTCCTCAGTTCCCCAAAAATGATTATTGCTGACTTTGAATTTGTCAACTTGACATAATGATCTACAAAATTATTGATTGAATGTCAAACAAAGTATGAAGCAAGGCAATAAAGTAGGTTTTGATGTACTTAGTGATACAATTTTGATAACCCATAGAACGGGATTGCAAATGAAATATTACTATTTGACAATATCATGAAAACAGTTTCACTTTTGGGAACCCAAACTGGGTAAAGGATGAGTTTTTCATATCCAGAACAAGGGTCAACTCTCGTTGAGACAGCTATACCTTCCAATAAATTGAAGTTTCTCGCGCCACATGGTACATGTGCTCGGTCAGTATTCCTCGAACAGTCAGTGTAGCTTTGGTTATTTACGTGGAAGACAGTTCTGATGACCTGATTCATTGAGTGCTGGTGATTTTGGCAGCCATAGTTGAATAGAAGGAATGCGTGACAATATCCAAATATCTTCATTAGGAGTAGAAGAATAACAGTTTAACTTTCATTCTCCTGCCTGGAGGTACAAGATTGGTACCAAAACGGTGTTTTAATATTCCCTTTATCGTTATGGTGATCATGAATTAGACATTTTTAAATAGGCAATAGGAATATGCTTTCTATTGTACTATTTCTGACACAGTCGTTATCAATTATGAAAGAGCAACATTATTACACAGTCGCTTCGAATGAACATTGTGTTTGTAATCCAAGGTTCCATTCTAAATAATAGACAGAAGAATTTCTGAAAAAAGATGTGAACTCTAGTGCATCCATAACCGTAATTCTTGACGGCTGTCGTATAAAATCGCTTATGTATGATAATGTCTCTGCTTACGGAGAGTAAATTCTTGTTGCTTTCCTAGCTACATTAGAACTAATTCTGTGACTTATCTGAAGTAGTCGAGAACCTTATCCAAAGGATTTTCTGCGAAGTGAACTGCTAAGCAACACTAGCGTCTCGCCGTTGACTTGTGTTGCGTGAGAAGAGATCAAAAAAGCAGTGGTGGCGCGAGGCAATTCCATTTGAAAAATGAAATGATTGATTAATTCCAATCAAATAGTGAAATGATTGAAGTATAACAAAACTTGTCACTAGTTAGGAGAGGATCATTAGGCTCAAAGAAAAACTATTAGTTTCTTGCTAACATTGTGAGTTGGAATCATTTAACGTTGAATTTGATACAATCCACAACGCAGTTTTATCAATTGCATTTGGAGCTTACTGTACTAATTCACAGATGGATCAAAAACACCTTCCGGTTCAGTTGTTTTCAGCCGCAGACTCACGGCAGAGATATGCACCTCCCTAGAAACCTGTGCGACTGTATTTCAAGCGGAAATTTACGCTATTGAGTTGTGTGCGGAGAGATGGGAACAATTCAATCTCATACACAAGTCACTAAAAATATTCTCGGACAATCAAGCGGCTTTGAAAGCTCTTGGCTCCTACCGACCAATGTTTACATTTGTAGCAAATTGCCAAAACCGACTCTACTCGATATGAATACTTAACAGATTGTCTCTGGTCTGGATTCCTGGTCAAACTGGACTGGAAGGCAACGAAGCTACTGACTCTCTTGCAAAGGAGGGTGCTGCCAGCAGCTTCATCGGACCAGAACCTGTCATTGGCATCGCTTTAGGCTTTGCCAAACAAAGATTGAACACCTGGATGGCAAGAAGATTTACGGATTTCTGCCAAAATATTTCAGGATTGGCTCACCCCAAGGCGTTTATTCACCCTTCGAAACTGGATACCAAACAGTTGTTGAATTACGATGTCTAACAGGTCTTCTTACAGGCCACTGTCATTTAAATCATCATATACGACAGTGTGTGTCGCGTCTGTTCAGAAAATGATGAAACAGCAAAGCATTTACTTTGTGCCTGCCCCGCTGAGGCCCTAATCAAGTTTTTAGATTTCGTCAGAGCCGTACTCTTACCATCTGACCTGAAAGACCATTAACCATACAAACTAATTGGCTTCATTAAGAGGCTGGGTTCATTTAGATGAGTATGAATAGTTTTGGGCCACAATAAACCCTTGCGGGTTGCGGTAGAGGGTCGATTATATCCACCCACTTTGGACCTTATCTAACCTAACTAGTCCAATTGAGACATCAATTTGCGAATCTGTAGAACCGTTACTAACTGAGGTTCCAGAAAATATTAGATCACATACAGCAAATGAGCCTTTTTTTTTACTAATGAACTAACAGTATTCTAGCAAAACTGAATGTTACCCTATCTAAAACAATGAATCCCAACAAAATCAACACTTTTTTTCCATGGAAAATTTATATCTCATCTACCATCCTGAATCTGAGCAATATAAATGAATACTGAAACAATTTCTCATTATTCAAAAAGATCTTTTGCAAAATTCAAAAATCTACAATGCATATATTCACACTGGCTCTTCACAATCAGAAAATACCGTAGGAGCTACCACTTTTCTCCACAATATTCACTGTTGAGCTCACAGTAATCCATCAAGCTCTATACATCACTTGAACACAAAATCAACAACAAATTGGATAATTATCACATACTCTTTGACCCAAAATCCTTTTGTGATTAAGTTCGAATCAAAAATTATTCTGAGGAAAAAATTCAATATTCAGTTTCTTTGGCGCATATCTCATATCGCAAAAGAATATAACGAGGAAGCATAGAAATCAGCAAGAGAAGCAGGTAGGTGGTGATGAATCTACTCACAACCCAAATTATCAAACGTTGCAAAGGGGTCTCACATCACACTGGCAACCAGAAGGAGATATTCAATTCTAAACTAGTCAGAAGGAAATTGCAGTAATGAGTCATTTATCAGGTTTACCTCACCTCAATAAACAATAATAAGCGTCATAACTTTGATATAATTTGGTGAACCTAGCAATAACATCGCTCGTTTTTTGAAAAAAGATACATTTGGACGTTGCTTACCGGAGAAATAATAATTTATGTATATATAAGTTGACTTGTGATTCTTGCCAAACATTTATATTGGCCAAACGAGGAGAACATTTTTCTAAAGAATTTGGGATGAGTTCAACCCAAATTCTATGAAGTATTATATTTATCAGAAGAGAAAATAAATAATCTTCATAATTCACTAGATGACCAAATTGAACTGAATTATTCTCTTCTGCTGAATCTGTTTTCTGATGTGGACATTGATAGTTAGTTTATCATATCAGGTGATATTATTGGCCATCAAGTTTTAACATGATTCAAATTGTTATTGCATAAAAAGCTGAGTAGAACTTGTTCTGCATGAAAACGCTTGATAAAGCTATTGTATACTGAAACACGTGTTACGGTTTTGTAAACTTTAATAAGAATAAAACCATATGTCATACCATGGAAAACATCACCTTGAAAACGATGAGGCTCAAACCATCTTCCCTCGATTACGTTTTGGACCCACATATCTCACCTATAGTTGTCTACTTTCAGGAGAACATCAACCAATATGTTATATATTATATGTGTAATACAAAATTGGGGCTGCTTATCATATTCTAATCGAGTGCTCACCTTACACAGAAGAGAATCTTCGGCATAATCATTACAATCTGTTAATGATACAGGTGAATAATTCTGAACAAAAAACAAAAAACATTTTGAAGGCTCTCAAGAAGATTCTTGACATATGAAAGGTAATGATTTTCAAACTCTATAAAATTCCTTATGAAGATTTATGAGAAACTCGCTTCAGTCTTGCAGGATGGAAATTCAAAAATATTTTTTGCAAATGTAAACAACTTTGTGAAGGGTTTTTGAACGGGCCAAGAGACTAGAACACTTTTAAATATGATATAAATATACAAAAATATCAAAATGAATAGTAAAAACTGCCTTAAGTGCTATATCGCGTTACATCTCGAAAATAAAATAAGAATGGTTTTCAAAAACAACGATTTTAAGCATGCCGTTACTTGTCAGTCAAGGTTTAATATTAAATTCTGTTTAATATTATACCCTGTAATATTTTAATGAATGTGATGGAAAAAAATATCATTCTCTTTATTTAAAGTCGTAACACAATGCACACGATAGTTACCTAAATTTTGAAGCTTGGCAGTACCACTGAGGTGATATTGTTACATTTTCCCGGTGGATTGACCAATAATTGACTACACTGAATAATCAAAATTAATCCTATTTCACTTTAAATACAACACTTCAACTAAACTTCAACTATTATTTGAATGTCTATCGACTTACTAAATCACTTCGCGTACCGCACTTCCACTTGACACTCTCGATATTCTCGTGGCTAGCCTTTAAATATCGTAATCGAATGCCGTAGAAATTTCGCCGGAGTTCCGTCGAAGTCGGTAGAATTATTCTCACTGATTCTAGAGCGGCAGGGAACATTGTGCATTCACGCGCTCTTAGCTACGTCACGTTTTGTTTATGGTTAACTAGTGGCGTCCGGCTTAATTTTCTTTCGGGCATGATTTACAACAGTATATTCTAATGAATGAAAAAGTGAAGAAAATGTAGGTTGCACGATTTTATTGAAAAAATAAAGATAATGATGATGTAGGTACTATAAGGTACTAAAGACCAAAAAACAGTTCGAGGATCCTATGTAGCAATCATCACATCACCCTTCTCAGCACTAGATGGTATTGATCAGATAAAAAAAAATTATAAAATCGTTGGGTATAGCGTAATCTGAGTAAATACGTGAATACTACGCCCAACGATTTATATATTTGTTATATGATCAATATCGAAAATTGCTGAGGAGAGTGGTGTAATGTCTGCTACCTAGGACCTTCCGAATTATTATATAATTTTCAGTACATCATCATTATTTTATTTTTCAATTAAACCGTTTAACATATTTTTTTACATACTTATTTCATTTTCAAGTTTTTAGTTTTAAATTTTGTTACTCAATTCTTCTCTTTCTGTTTATTTCATTTAGCCCCTTAGTATTACAAGGAAATATAATCCGCCATTTTGTTGCTGCGGCCATCTTGAATTTGAATCTTTTCCAGAGAATACTACTATTCTACTAGTCAAGCCCTGTCATATTTATATTGAGGTAGTTGTTCAAAAATATGTTAGCCACCATTTTATATCTGCGGCCATCTTGGATTTACAATAATACAGACTTCATTGAATTGTATTGTCATCAAACCTTAATGTGTGTACCAAATTTCAGATCCATTTGTTAACAGTAAGGGGGTCAAACTTCAATAACTTAATTAGACTCAAACAATTAATAAACAAATAAACAGAGCAGGCTGATTAAAACCTTCAAAAAATAGGCTAGTATTGTTGTATACATAATAGTTTTTTATGTGAAGGATGTAATCACCAAGAGAACAATTCGAAATTAGAAATTACATGTTACTGCCACCATTTTTTTTATTATTACACTGATTAGATGGATTTCATTTGATGAACGGACGAACAAACAAACTGAAAAAAAACAGTTTGTTTCTTGAAGTAACTTCTATGCATCAGCTACACATCCCTCTAAATAGTTTATTTTGAACTAAAATACCTTTTTTTTTCTTCGGAAGAAGTTCCGAACAATTTTTGTGGCGGTGAAGAAGTAGAAAGCCAAAAGCTTTCTTCCGGAAAACTTACCTCTCCTCAACACGTGTACATTAAATTTCGCGAAGAAAAGTTCTTTCGAGACTACTTTAATATGAACATCAAATTATAAGAAAATCTATTTTTCACATTTAGTTTATATTATGAACATTCGTTAAAGAACTTTACGATTGATATATGAATAAAGGGTTTATTTTGTACTGAATTTTGAATCACTTTCTTCCTTCCTTCAGAAGTTTCAAACAATTTTGGTATGAAATAAAGAATCAGAAGCTTTTTTCCCAAAATTTTTCATTGTTTCAATTTGCACAATGAGTTGGAAATGGAAACTGTTATTCAAAATAAGGAAGGTCTGGCATTCACGGGCTCTCGCTCCAAAATATATGCGCATGAATATGTACTGATAGATTTTACAGAAAACTCTGAACTCATTTCTGAAAATCTTACCAGAAACACTACGAAGCTGCAGACTTGAAATTCATGAAAAAATGCTGATGTTACGCCAATGTTTGAAGCCCCTAAGCACTTCACACTTCGTGTCGATGCATCGATAAGCACCACACATCGCAAATGAACATTATGACTTCTATATGCTAATATACCGAATAAGACTGGGCAACATCGGTTAGTTACAATTATGTATGTTAATCAAAAACAACGTCAATAATGGAATTGAATATTTAGTCCATTCTATACTAATGTTCTTTATGGAGGAAACAGTATCGTAAAGTTAGGTTAACTAGACGGTTTTGCGTACTGTTGACTCAACTTTGGCATAATATGTCGATATGCCTTATGTGTCTAATAGAATTGATTACTTCAGGAAAGTTATGAACCAGAATTGTTTTGTACGTTACATTATATAGTTTAATCAAATCAAACTTCCCAGTCTGTAACTTTCACACTCAACTCAACTTTCTGTTCACCCAACTTGACATTCTATCTGTTCTATCTCACACCTTCAACATATATAGTGACTTACTTTTTGGGGATAACTGAGGAAGACATTTTCCTGATCTAGGAGAATTTTTGGTTGGGAATTTCTCACCAATTCCTGAGCATGTTCATGAAAATAATGGTACTTCTCAAATAATGATATGACATCAAGATTTTGCGTAGGTAATGCTGCATGTTTTTAATTTTCTCGCATTCCTTATGTGATGTATCTTTTTGATTGGTTGTCTAAATGTGAAATTAGATTTGCCTATAATTCGTACTTTGGCAATTTTCAGAAAAAAGACGATTTATTGCCTATAAAACAAGACACTTCATTTTCAGTTTCTTTTTTGTCTTTTCTTTCGCCTACTTATTTTTTTGTGGAGTAGACGATTGCGGTTTCTATTGTATGTGCTTGATCTGGTGAATAAGTTTCACGAAACTGGGTCAGTGCCAGACAAAAAAAAAAGAAATAACCCCAGAGTACTAAATGAAGCATCTCAAATTGAAGTTTTGCGAACTTATTTGCTGCAGAGGCCTCGAGCTTCTTACGATCAGTGTAAAAATAGACGGGAATGTCACGTGAGAGTGTAAGAAAAGCATTGAGAATGCATAAACATCATCTTTATAAAATGCAGATTCTTCAAGAGCTCCACGAGATTAGAGTTTTGTGAAACCATGTCTCATTGAGTCAACGCCATCCCTAATCTTCTGTTGAACATCTATTTCAGAATGGCAACGTTAATAGACAAAATTGTCGCTATTGGAGTGAAGAAATCCTACATATTTTCAAGGAAGGGCATACACAAAACCCCCAAAAAGTTATTTTTTGAGCTGGAATACTTGGGAAAACTTGACTGGTAATCTGTACCTTGAAATGCTTGGAAGAGACTATTGATCCTCTTATAACTCACGAGCTAGAACATCAAATGGATGCAGAAGATAATGCACTTTTGTAGGAGGAGATGTTACTTTGCCAGCAGGATGGTGCTCCACTTCAATATTTTATTCCCGCCTGACAGTGGTTAAACGAGAGATTTCTGTATAAATGGATTGTCAGAAGTGTAACAGTTGAATGGCCTTTGAGATCACCGGATTCAACACCTTTAGATTCCTTTCTCTGGGGGCATCTTGAATCATTTGTTTATAAAACACAACCTTCTGATATTGAATAACTTAAAAGACGAATTACAACAGCATACCGGTCAATAACTAGTAAATTGAAGAGCAAAATGGACAACATTTTGAACAAATTATAAAATAAGCGAAAATAGATTTTATGTTTGTAATGTCTTTCTCGCAAATTACATTTTACGTCTCTGGTTAAGATAAGTATATTACCATACAAATAATAATAATAAACGTTTTTAATTATCGAATGAATTGTTCACTTCATATTTGTGATTATGAAATGATAATAAATAACAATAAAAGGCCGCATTCATTTCAAGACGTGGCTCCACTGAAATCTTTCAATCAATTAGATCAACAAATTTTTTTTGACGCAATTTTTTTCATATGTAGATATTTCAAAAAATTACCCAATATTTTGAAAAAATAACCTGGATTTTTGTACTCTCATCAAATCTACAGGTACTGCAATACATTTCTATTGTACGCTTCCACAGAACACAGTTGCGGTGTCAGGATAGGCTGAGATAATTTCATCATCATCTCTGCTGAATCTTAGTTTCTTTTTCATATTTTGAAAAGTTGTGAAATTCACCATTAATTCGCTGTACCTAATTGCGAATTTGTTCGTGATTGCCTTCATTACAAATAACTGAGTTTTCATAGGAATGGGAGGATCTTCAAGACCATTTCCAAAATTTCCCCTGGCTAGATGTTTGTTTCAGCTCTAAATATCAATATACTTATGCTTCTGAAGCCACGTAAGTTATTTTATGAATATTGGATGCATATATTCTTTTTTCAATGAAACGACCTTCTAACGGCCAACCTTGGTTCAACAAAAAATGCGAGCAAGCTGTCGCCTCCAAAAATCAGGCCTATCGGCAGTGGCGCAAAAATCTCATTGCTGAAAACCAAAGTAGGTTTGTTAATGCTCGCTACAGCTGCAAACTTAGGATAAATGAAAGCAAAGAACTTCACAATCAGAGAATTAGGGATAAACTGCTCACCAATCCCAACGAATCTGGTGGGTAGCTGAAGCTGTTGACCAGAACTTTAAAAAAAACACAATTCCGCCACTAACACATGCGGATGGTTCAATTGCAACAATAGTCATAGAAAAAGCAACTCCACATTTTCTGAAAAAGGCACCACACACTATTCTCACACTAGAATCCACAATGCCAGAAATTACTTTTCGACAACGTCAAGTCAGGCGAATTTTGAAAGATCTCAATATCAAGAAAGCGTCTGGTCCTAATGAAGTGCCTAAATCGTACCTAAAACGTGAGCAAATGAACTCGCACCAACCTGCCTTACAACGAAGGGGGTTTTCCTCCTTGTTGGAAAATTGCTCGCGTTCAGCTTATTCCCAAAATGGGCAAAAAAACCTTCCAAATAACTGAAGATCAGTTGTTTTGCTATCAGTGATGTAACAAATCATGGATAAACTTGTAAACCACCATCTCCTCAAATATTTGGAAGGCTTCAACATATTTAGCGATCGTCAACAGGTGACCTTCTATCGTATGTCACCCATATTTGTAATAACGCAATCGAAAAATATGAAGAATCAAGAGCTGTTGCGCTTGATATTTCTGAAGCTTTTGATCGTATGTGGCATGAGGGTTTGCTGGCCAAACTTCGTTGCTATGGCTTGTAGGATCATTTTTGTGTATGACTCTTCAGCTTTCTGGAAAAATGTTTCCTGCAAATGACCATCGATGGATATCTCTCGAATACTTTCACCATCAACGCTGGTTTCCCCAGAGATCCATATTGTCTCCAACCCTCTTTTTATTATATATCAACGACTTATTGAAAAAAACCAATGATCCAATATATGGCTTTGCTGACGACAGCACACTTGTTGTTCTATATGGATTCCAGAATATCGGTTGAGGAGGCATATCTTTACCGGCAGCAGGAGATTGCATATCTCAATAAGGATCTTGAAGTGATTTTAAATTGGGGTGAAAGTAACCAGGCTCAATTCAATGCCACAAAAATCCATACATCGGTTTTCTTCAAGAAGAAAATGTTTTCGAACCGGATATTCCGCTTTCTGCTTTGATAAGTTTTTTGGGGGTTGAAATGGACACCAATATGTCTTGGTACAATCACGTCGTTAAAATTTCAGAGGTTGCTTCTCAAAAGCTTTGAACACTGTTCCAGGCCAGAAAACCTGTACACACCTCAGCAAACTGTTGATCTTTGTGAGTTTCAGATCAGACCTTGTTTGGAGTATTGTTTTCAAGTATCCAAACCTATCCTGGAGTTGCTGGATTTTATCGAGAAGAGAGCTATCTGCCTAATTGACGCGAACATCACGTGCATCCTTGATAGCCTGGAACATCAAAGAAAGGTTGGAGATTTGTCTCTCTTCTGAAGATACTCTCACGGGAAGTGTTCAAGTGACTTGGCACATTTGGTTGCTCCAAGAGCGATACATTTCCGAAATACGCGACGGACTGTGGCTGCTCATCGTTTTGAAGTTCAACTTAGTCGACCTCAAATTTCACTGTTCCAGATCTCTTTCATTTGGAGAACAACGTTTATGTGGAATAAACTTCCTGAGAATGTTTTTACAAATAGGTTTGATCTCCAGCGATTCAAATCCAATGTAAATCGCTACTTTCGCACAAGCACCGCTCAGAAAGCGTCGTAAGGATTTTCCTGTAGTGCTTGTGTTGTGTCCTTGAAAAAAATAGGGCAAACTGCAACATTTCCACATCTTTTTCACGTGATTCAACAACAACATTGGTGTTCTGGGCTTCCTTTTTTTTGTTCCAGTTTTGTACCTGTACTCGAATCATCCACATTTCAATTTGTCTCTTCTTTGACTCACTTTCCATTTCTATAATTGAACATATTGAACTTTTTCTACTATTTACTGATTGCTGTTTCCTTAACGTATTCATTTTGTCAGTATCTCCCGTTATATTCCGACTCTTTTCTATTGGTATATCTTCAAGTTCATCTCAATTTCAGATTCAAAACCCGATTTCGGAAGACGTACACCTAAATTTCATTCTGAAGCAAGCAATTAACCGCGTTACAGATTTTCGCTTCCAGCGTGACCTCTAGGGTTTTGATGTGGAGTAGCATGACGCAAGAGTGATCAGTTTGAGCGGCGTATCAGCGGTAATAACATTGAATAAAAGAGAAAAATGAAGACTCGTGCTATTTCGTGCTTTTTGAAGTTTCAGAATGTTATCCACAACTGAAGTAAATGCGGTGCGAAAGAACTGAAATTAAGATAAAATATTCATAGTGTAAAATAAATTGGCTTCCCGCTGTCTGTCCTTACGTGTGTTTACATCTCTAAAACTAGGAAGAGGAAATTTAATCTTCCCCTTGAAGATGATCACTAGGTGATCAAAAAACAAATAGTACATCACAAGTATCGTTTCCATTGATTTGTGACATTGTGCCTTGGGTTCATGGAGGTACACTTTCTTTTTCATCAAAACCAGCCGTTTTTCCGTGATTATGGACTTCAGACGTTCCAATATATACAACTATATATTATATTCATAGTTGCTGGTATTTTCTTCTCAAGATAATTGATAAATATTTCATCACGCACATCCCAAAATACTGAGGTCATAAAGTTTCCAGCCGATTGTTTTGCTTTCGGTCGTTTTGAACGAGGTTCACCAGTCGCTCTCCAAACACATGACGATCGTTTTGATTCCGGAGTGAAGTGGTGGATCCATGTTTCATCCATTGTCACATATTAATGCAAAAATTTCGGTTTATTATGTTTGAACATGGACAAACACTGCTCAAAATCATCAAGATGTTCTGATTTTTTGTCAAAAGCGAGCTCGAACAGCACTCACTTTGAACAGAGCTTTCTGATATCTCATGCAATCTCATGCAATATAAAGCCTACATTTTTTTTTGATATTTTCACAAAGCCAGCTTACTCACGCATCTTTTGTGAATTTTTTTATGTTTTCTAGTGTAACTGCCTCATCTGGACGTCCAATGCGTTCCGCATCATCAGTGTTTCTACCTCCACGTTTCAAGTCAGCAAACTAACGTTCAATTGTTTTTGATGAAGCAGAGTCCTTATAACACTTTTGTAGCCATCGCTTTGCTTGAAATGTATTTTTCCCATCAAGAACCAGTGTAAAATCAAAACACGAAATTGTTTTTAATCCAATGTTTTGAAAAAAACAGAATACCAATAAAACGTCATTCCACAGGACTGATCCAAGTTAACTTAACGATATTGTTTTTCTGAAATATCTTGTTGAAGTGACGAATGAAACTGGTTGAAAATGAATAGTTATATAAAATTAACAATATTTTCAAAATAATTCAGGTATGAAATTTATGAACACATTCAGTTCAAAATCATATTCAACATTTGTAAGAGCTTATACTCGTGGGTGTATAATACGTTTGAATGTAACATTTCTGCCAGTCATTTTGCTCTTTGAGAGCTATAGTTCTGAGAATTGATTTTTAAATTCATTAAAATAATTCTAATTTTTGTATTAGCATACCACCAGTGATGAATTGAATTTAGTATTTTCCTACAGGTTGAAATTTGTCTGTTTTAAAATCTGTTTTTCCGTTAATCAGCTGCCGCCCCCATACGAACGACAATTCTCAGAAGTTGAGAAACTTGTGCGAGCTAAGGACTAAAGAGGTCTTACCTTTTACCGTGTGATTCCTAACACGGTAAATGAAAATCATAATTCCTTCTTGAATTAGGGAGTAATGAAATTATGAAATATTAGTAAGCAATTTGGACAGATGTATTGTAACAACAGTATTATGTACTGATTAATTAGTTATTGGAAATATTTCTCAAAAGTAATATCTGGAGCTCAGAAATATATTCAGAATCTGCTTTCAACCTTCACACAGCATGATTATGTATGAAAATATGTTAATTTTCGAAAAGCCTTATCAGGTACTTGTTGACACGTACAGGTCAATTAATATACATAAATCAATCTATTTCTGTTGATCACACTTAAAATTTGATTGACTGAAAAATGGGCATTGCTGGAGTAACTTAAATTATGGAATACATTCAATATAAATCAGACAATTATTATTAGACACAAAAAATAGTACCTATGCCAACAAATTGAGAAGTTGAACTTTTATAGATGAATTTCAATTATATACAGAGAGACGCATTTGAGATGAAGACTTGACTATAATTCAATACTTGAATATTTACAGCTGAAATATCAATTTTAAACATGGCCTACTACGAATTCGCGAAAATGGTTGATTTTTCGTTTCGCATAAGAAGTATCAAACAAAACTATCAGTAAGAGCAATTGATACTATTCTTACTCTATATACGGAGTTTGATAACAAGCCTCAACTGAAATAACTCTAAACGCGACCTACTACGAATTCACAATCATGCTGATTACCCGATATTTTGCTTATCGTAAAAAATATCGATAAAAAGCTAATAGCAAAATTGATTCTTATGCTATATATGAAGTTTGATGACAAAATTCGAATTTCCTAAATATTTTTCTCATTTAAATCTAGGTATAGACAAAATTATTAGTAGCTAATTTTTCCAAACCAATTCTCATTCGATATGGTCGAAAACATTGTTTGGCAAAAGATTGAAAAGAAAAAAATTCCAAAATCTTGGTAACAACTATCTTTTCCATCCAATAGCGGTTGAAACTTCTGGTGTTCATGGCCCGGAGTCTCTGTTATTGGTTCATGAAGTCGGAAGGAGAATAGGCCAAGCAACGAAAGATCACCGTTTTACCTCTTTTTTGATAGAAAGAGTCAGTATTGCTATTTAACGTAGCAATGCTGCTTCGGTCCTTGGAATTATTCTTACTTCACATAATTTTGATAAGATCATGCATTGCCCTAATTTCAGTACGGAACTGAAATGTCTTGGAAACAAGCCAAGATATGTGGATATTCATCAGTCTCCTATCAAGGTTGATTCACAAGTGATTGTTCCACCTTCTTCTTTTTCAGTGCGGTCAGTGGAATCAGGTCATTCTTGCCCCCCAAATATGAGTTGCAGTCCTCGTAGTTTTGGTTCCCTTTCAGTGGAAGAGATTTATGAAGCAAGGGCCGAATCGACCCCCCTTCACTTGGAAGGATCGATTGCAGCTTGAGAAATGGTTCTTATGGAGATTCTGACAGTTGTTCTGAAAATCTAGAAAAGAAAATTTTATCGGATACTTTAGGAAACACTTGCTACATTAATAACATTTTACAATTGTTGTTCATGACGAAGAATTTCAAGAACGAGGTTTTAATGATGAACGAGAACGGGAATGTTTCCTACTAATTCATCAAACTCAAACACCTGTTCATGCAGCTGCAGTTTCGTAAGAATGTACCATCTTTCCCTCCAAATGATTTCCTGGAGTCTTTGAAGTCCACAAGATACTCGTTAGGGTAACAAGAGGATTGTTCCGAATTCTTGGGGTTCTAGATTTATACTCTTCGTGAGCAAAACAATAGCAAAATCAATACTCCTGATGCTCTGGATTAAATGATTCCTTACAATCCATCTCATCTTGTGTTTGTACATATTTTGCTGGAAAAATCCTCACTTGTTTACTTTGTAGTGAATATTCAAGAGGTAGCGAAACCTGAATGTGAATTTCTGGAACTTCATTTAGGTTTTACTAATATTACTAATAACCAGTCCGTGCAAAGTTTATTGTTAAATCAACTGAAAATGGAATTTTTAACAGGTGATGATCGACTGTATTGGCAAACTAACTGACTATTATAAGAAAACAAGTATAGCAGAGGCACCAGTCAATGTAATAATAACATTGATGATCTTCAAACAAGACTTAGCCTTTGATGGAAACAAGAAACTCTTTGGAAGGTTTGAAATAGATGAACATTTCAATTTAGCAGACTACTATTATAATATTCATGCAGTCATTCTGCACTGTGGTTCTGGCGTAGAATTTGGTCATTATTATGCCTCGTAATAACGTTTCGTCTTTTATAAGAGAGAGGACATTGTTAGATCAAGATCTTCAGATGATGCGGTGCTGCAGGTTTTTTCGGGTTTTCCTGCAGCTGAAAAAGCAAATGCGCCACTGGAATCAATAAAGTCGCCCCGAACCACCAATTAATTTTTATTGTTGTTTTTTTCTATCGTTGTTTTAATGAAATGCAAAATAACTATGGTCAATTTATCTGTTAAATCTGTTCTGTTGAAATTTGTTTTTCCGTTAACTAGCATTCCCCCCTACGAACGACAACTCTCAAAATTTGAAACTTGTGCGAGCTAAGGTTATCAAAACCCACTGTACAAAGCATACAAAGAAATAATGAATTTCTTTTCGATTACTCAATCTATGAATTATGCAGTTAGGGCAGATATAATTAATCAGAGAGGTTTTCAAATTTTACTGTGATTGCGAGGAATGATAATCAGAAAATATTTTTCATCTTCGTAATATATTAGGAATACTTACACCTATGCTGATGTAAAATACCCGAGACTGAAAAAGCAGCATGATGTTGAACTTCACGGTATTTACAAATATTTCAATACCAATTCAAATATAGTGACACCTCCACAAATAAAAGTATATGGGTTTTTAAAATTTTGATTATGAACATTAATGTATTCAGTCGTATAAATTGTATGTTCTATGAATAATACATGATCATTGTAGACGAATTACAATCTGAAAAGTATTATAATAATATGATAAATACCATGAATATACTATGATTAATATCACGCATGAGGATTTATTGGGACGCTGGTATTATGACATCCAGTTCAAATACTCGTGTCTTTGTTGGATTCATCAGTAAAGAAAGTGAAAATTATCTTTTACAAAAAAATTTATTTCCTGCAATATTGAGAGCGATAATTTATGAAATGGTCAGTTTGTAATTGAAACAGGAAAAATGTTTGAAAATATTTTCAAAAAATTCTGAAGATGCTTCAGAATTATAAACAGAATATATAGAATCGAAGAAAGATAGTGAAATTCTTAAAAATGTCAAATAAGAATTTATACTAATAGTATAAATGTGAAAGTTTGTGGGGATTGGTGAATGTATGTATGTATACATGTATGCACGTATGTATGTATTGTATTGTATTGTATTGTATTGTATTGTATTGTATTGTATTGTATTGTATTGTATTGTATTGTATTGTATTGTATTGTATTGTATGTATGTATGCATGAATGTATGTATGTGTGTGGCTCTTTGACGCCTTAACGACTGAACGGATTCAGATGAAACTTCACATAAATACAGCTCATCCATCAGAATAATATGAAGGCCACAATCTGTTTAAATCTGTTCAAAATCTGTTTTTTCATTAACGAGCTGTCGCACTCCTACGAACGACAACCCTCAGAAGTCGAAAATAGTGCGAGCTAAGGATTAACGAGGTCTTACCTTGCAACGTGTGATTCCTAACACAAACATTGTGTGTCATTTTGGTCATAATATGACGATAAGTTTTAAGTAAGTCGGAAAAATTCTTGCACCCTGAGAACTATCTTGGCGTGCGCTTCCTATACCGTTGGAGTTACATGAAGACAATCTACCGTAGTATTGTTTATCTTGAATAGTCCTGAATAAAAAACCGCGATAGCATATATCTACGTCTTATGTGATAGCTACTATATGCAAAATACTGAGCTATAATACAGTTAAATTGGATATATTTTTTACAATGCACATCTTAGAATATCTATCAAATTTTATAAAAATTGATGCAATTCTCGTTTTGAGTATTCAATATAAATGAACTTCGTCTCTTACACTGAGTAATTTGGACGAATAGTTAGAAGTTATCACGATGAGATTGACTTGACGCAACGCAGTAAGCCATTTTGTCTACTATAAGACGACAGGAAACGATGAGCGGTATTAGAGGGGCGGTCTAAGCAATGAAGTGCCATCGCTGAGAACGCGACCCGAACGCTGGCAGACGTGTGAGAGCAGGAATCGTTTTATTATCGAGGCTATTCATTACATTTGGCATGTGTTTTTAGTAACTGTATTTTTAAAGTAAAAATATAAATTACTAACTGTTGCCCCCGGCTTCGCCCGCGTAGAATTTGATTTGTCATATTAACTTTCTTGGCAGACCATTTTGAACAAATAGTTACAATATATTTTTATGAACTCAAACTTCAGGTTTTCAACTTCAAAACTAACGAAATTCAATACAATCTTTGAACCCCTATTTTCTCCCTTGGAGGTAGACATTTCTTATTCCCTTTCTTGATGCTTATTTACGCTATACATATACATATACACATATACCTGCATATTTCAAGATTCAAGGTTCAGTAGCTTTGACTTTACGCAGTCAAACAATAGGTCCCTTTCAATACAACCTACCCTATGTGTTATTCCAGGTCATGATTTATCTATATCCCAACTTACATTAGAATCTGTTGAGCTGTTTAGGCTCAAAAAGTAATAAACGTAAATATATACATTATATTCATTTATCCTCACAAACTTTATGCATTTATAATATTATTAGGAGTAGGATTGCCAATGTATTTCATTTAAATCTTTTCGGTTTTTTTTGGTTATGCTATTCAATATTGTATAAGTGGGAGATCATCATGAAAAATGAAAATTTCCCTGTTTAACACTTTTTGGAGTGGTTAAAAACCATTTTCATTTCTCATTTTTTATAGCAGGAAAAACATTGCGTCCATCACAGAACAATCACTTTTCCATGATGATTGGGAAATGTGCCTGTTTTGAATTTATTCGACGTCAAAGGTTCC
This sequence comes from Leptinotarsa undecemlineata, assembly GCA_015342065.1. NCBI lineage: Eukaryota > Metazoa > Arthropoda > Insecta > Coleoptera > Chrysomelidae > Leptinotarsa > Leptinotarsa undecemlineata. Next base: position 3,400 of record WOGP01000594.1, on the reverse strand, counting down.
AGTTTTCAATCTCAACTGATAATTGCTCTCTGTATACATTACTGAACCACTTCAGACTTGCCAATTACAGGGTTGTATTGATTTCGATTTGTTTCACAATGATAAGTTACTTGTTTTATTAAAAGTTAAAGGTAGAGAGGCTTGAAATTCAAAAGTATTTTGCGTGTTCGGTGATATTCTGCTATCGAAAAAAATGAATCAAAGAATTTGCATCTAATTTTGTGTGAGAATTGAATCAAGTGCCCAAAAACAATTGAAATGTTGACAGTATTATAAGGCAATTGTACTCTGAGTCAGAAAAATGTTGAAAAATGTTTCAAGCTTTTTGCTTTTCACAGAAGTTCGAGATGTGAATGACGACGCTCGACTTGGATGCCTCAGCACAGACAACTGATGGAAATGTTGAAGAAGAAATCACTATTAGAAAAGTTGCTGAGGATGTTGGCAAATCGGTTGTTTCATGCCTTGCAATTTTTTCAAACATTTTGAGCATGAAGCATGTGGCAGAAAAGTTCGTTACAAAATTGATGAAATTTGTTCAAAAAACTGTCGCAAGAGCAACATTCAACAACCACGTATCAGCCACCGTATTCACCAGATTTGTCCCCCTGCGACTTTTTGCTCTTCTCGTGATTGGCGGGATCCAAGGAAGGAAGGCGTTTTGCGGCGATTGAGGAGACGATAATCAAATCAGGACTGTTTCCAGGATTGGAAGAAACGCTGGCACAAGTACATTATATCTGAAGACGACGACTTTAAAGGGGACAAAATAGAAATTAATAAATATCTAAATATTCTTTGAGAATGTATGTGATTGATGACTTGTTTATTTTGTAGAACTTCATAATCATTTTAATGAAATGAAGGAAATCACTTTTCCATTAGTTATTTTATTTTTACGACCGGTTTAGAGTTTCATCCCATTATCAAGTATAAAAACTAACCTAAACATTAATTTCAGTAAAGTGATTTTTTGACAAAAATAAAAATCACCTAATATTATGAATAGAACTCGTAATTTTTTTCATGCAAAACAATATTGAAGAGATACACATTAACCAACTACGCCATCGCAGAACTAGTGAGTCGGTTTTAAATGTAGATAGGGTCAAGTTTTTGTAATTCAGTTTTTCATTCATGTGTCTGCGTACTGTAAATTTATTCTTTCGTATTGAATTCCACACGATAATCTCTTTCGAAAAACAGTGTTTTTATTATATTCCATCCGAAAATTTCAATAATTCCATCATTAGTATTACTGTAAACCAAAACGTAATACATGAGAACATAGAAAAGTATATATGAAGCACTGCAATGATATATAAAACAATGAAATGAAACCAAATGTATATATACATACCCATGTAATGTGTGTATTGTGATATATTGAGCCTTAATATGAAGGGTATCACAACAAATAATAATAATGCCAACTGTTCACTTCCAAGACTTTATTTCAACTGTCTTTTCAGAACATAAAACGAGTCACACATAAAAAGCATTTCTGTATAAGAACGTTGTCTTATATATATATTCCAAGAGATATTCAATTTTGAACTTAAATCTTATTGATTTCTTAAAAGTTCATTATTCATTATTACTACCACTTTTCTGAGTACAAAGTTTTGTGACTATTAGGATTAAAATGAAAATGAGGTAAAATTTCAAAAATCCTTCTAATTTCGTCATCAGGTCAATTTTCTCGTATTCTTCTTGCAAATTTTTCAGGTAATTATACTTTCCTTAGGTTTACTTCATAATACTAGGTATCAATATTTGTTTTATATAAAAGGTGTCCGTCGGGTAAGTTTATCAATGTCGTATCTTTTATTTGATTCGTTTTGAAGTTCCTGTGAAATTCAGTTACCTCAAAATTCTGCATGAGAAAACCAGTTCCACATGCAATACATTTTTGAAAACCAGATTCCTCAAAATCGTTCTATCCTGATCAGTATCTAAATTAATCTCCCCAGAAAAAGTCACCCGGCTAGTTTACCTTCATTTTTATTGTTATTGAAAAGTGACCAGTGACAGTTAAATTGATTACCCACTGAACTCCGCTACCTTATGAATGTTGCATGCTGTTTTTCAACAATTATATACATTGTTGCAGGATTAATGTCCGAGTGATAGATTAACTGAAATACAATCGAATGCAAATTCATATCCACCAAGAATTTCACATGATTTGCTTTTTAGACAGTTCTTGAATTGTAAAAAAACAATATCAAGGTCTAAAACTCACAATATTCTATTCAGTTCGATGTGGACACTATTTCATTTCCAGAAAAGTTGTTAGAATCATATCTTCGACAATAAGAACTGTATAGAAGTCATCAATTAATAGAAAAATATACATGAATCGATAAAAAAATTCTTTCAAACTCCTTTTGAGAATTGCCATCGCGAAAATCGATTTTATTTCCGGAGAATTTGTAATATCGATACTATCGAGAGGGAATCATGGAAGTTACACTTACTTCTAGTGTTTAATAATAATAATAATCTTTATTCAATCCTTACAGATCACATACAATATGATATAGTATACGTCACAAATAAAAAAACCGTGTGATGATAGACAAATTTACAATCAATCATATTAACATATCACAGTTCAATAGATTTGTTCACATATACATGAAAACATGTATAACATTCATATTCATACATAATAGCAAGCATATTTTCATTTTGCATCAAGAAATTCTTTGATAGTGTAGTAACATTTGTCCTGCAAATATAATTTCAATTTCGATTTGAAGACATTTTTATTCCATTGCTCTCTCAGATTTGCGGAAAAATGATTGAAAAACTGTATACCTCTATAAGAGGGGCTTTTTTCATAAAATGATGAGGTCTCCGTTTGTAGTTGGGTAACCATGGCAATGAGAAACTAGTTGATACATCTCAACAAGTTGCATAAGTAACATTATACATTTGAAAACATAAATACATGGAACTGGTAAAATTTTATATTTTTGAAAATATAGTCGACACGATTCATCTGGTTTTAGATTGAAAATCTAATCCCCAGATGTTGCGGGATATGTTACAGTAGATTAGAGTATAACATACATTGATGAGTTGATTGATATTGAACATATTTTTTATCTGCAATATAGCATAGCAACCTGTGTTCACTTTTTTGCTCATGGCATCAATATTATTTTTCCAACTCATTCCACTATCTATGTAAGTTCCAAGGAATTTTGTAACTTCAGAAAGATGAATAGGGCTATTTTTGACAACCACTTGAATATCAGTCACAGATTTCCACCTAGATTGGAAATGCATACAGACTGTCTTCTCTGCAGTCACTATCAAAAATTTTCTTTCACACCAATTCATAAATTCTCCTGCTGAATTATTTAGTTTTTTTTTGTAAGTCTTCAGGACT
>WOGP01000593.1:0-23283 GCA_015342065.1 Leptinotarsa undecemlineata | reverse complement strand
AGAAATCTTTTATTTATTTCAACAACAAATCTTTCACGATTTGAAATAACTTTGCAGAGGGCCCTGTACATCATATTTCAGGAATCTTCTATGAGTTGGAGTAATTAAATAATTTTTGTTGTCTGGAATACGTAAGGTGAATAATTGAATAATCAATTTTAATGACCCGTAATAATGTAATATACCTTTCCGATCACTTATGTAATCTATTAGTAAAAACAAAAAGTGAATATACAGAGAAAATGGTATTTAAACGTTTCATATCATTCATTGGAAAGTAGAGCAAGTTTGAATATAATGTTTGAATAATTACAAGAAAGTAATCTGGTAATGATATAGTATATATATATATATATATATATATAACTGAAGATCATTATGAACTATTTGAATAGTGATTTTAGTAGAAGACCAATGTGCTACAGAAATTAAGGTAAATTTTCACTTTTCTTGCTTTAGGAAAATGTAAAGAGTCATGTTGATTCTTGTGAAATTTTTTCAGGTTCAAGAAGAAATAAATCTAATAGTCTTCACCTAAAAAATTGTGGAAATGAACAACGACAAAATGGTAATATTTTCAACTGTCTTAATTTTTGAATGTAATATATTATTATTTCAAGGTCCTGAAAGTGGTAAAAACAAATCAATCGGCCTATATTCCCACCAGAGCAACTTTTGAATCTGCTGGTTGCGATCTAAGAACTCCAAAAGATATATCTATTCCGCCTGGAGAAAGATTACTCGTAGATAGTTTTCTGAAAATTCAGCTTCCCAAAAACGTATACGGGAGAATCGCTCCAAGATCCTCATTAGCCAACAATTTTGGAATAAATATTTTTGCTGGTGTAATAGATCAAGATTATAGGGGGACAATTAAAATTCTTTTATATAATTCATCAAATGAAAAAGTTGATTTTAAGAGAGGAGTTAAAATAGCTCAACTGATATGTGAACGTTATTGTATTCCAATTATTGAAGAAGTTGACGTTTTAAACACTACTGAGCGGGGGGAAAAAGGTTTTGGTTCGTCCGACATCTTTCCGAATATTCCACAATAATAATAATGATGGTAATGATGATATAGAATTAGTAATAAACATTCAGTAGAGAAGACAAATAGTTTTTATTAACTTTATTGACTTTATTGAAATCTAATTATATTATTTTGATAGCTTTTGTGAATGGTATACTATATACAAATGTACCAAAAGATGTTCAATATGTTTCGATATGGAAAATATAAAAAAGAGTGTAACAAAACTACTTGGAAAATATTAAGCCTTGCCAAGGAGAATGATGATGACATACTTGTGTTTCAAATGAAGATTCCTGAATCAAAGACATTTTAACTATGAGTTTAAAATGATGTACCCTAATAATCCGAAAAGTGGTCAATAGGAATGTCAAATTATGAATTTCGATAAAGCTATGTAAAGAGGAACACACGGAATATTTTTTATATCATGTTCAACCTCGGTTTCAGTAATTATTATATTTTTATGATTGTTCTAAAAATGGAAAAATCAAAGTATACCTTCCACTAGATAACTGATGTTTTATTGGTTTTAAAATAATTAGAAATGAATAACTTTTTCATTTTTTGAAGCGCATTTTATTATTTCTAGAGATATATAAAAGTGTGTGGGAACATGAAAATAAAAACAGGTATATTCGATGAATTTGGAGAATTCAACATTATTTAATAATCTAATACAATGAAGCGTTCATTTCTGTCGCGAAAAATGGTGTAAAATTGAGAACATCTTCATATCATTACGTGGCAGTTTGAAGGAATAATGGTGCACTTATGATAGAAATTTTCATTTAGTTAAACAATTGAAATTGAGTTATTCATAAAACCTTTTCTGTGAAGAACATAAATTTTGGGAAATATTGGGAAAAATAGGAAATCAGTCTACTTTGGTTGAATCATAATGATTCGTAACAGCGCCACCACGTGAAGGAGCAATATTTTATCTTTCGAATAGATGAATATTGCTTGTAGACTGTAATTAGCGCCATGTTAGTTGTAATTGAATGATTTGAATTGAATTCCCTGTTTCTTCAAATGTTGAATTAGTTTCGTTGCGTAGCCTCTGCGTCGATTTTCAGTTAGGGTAAAAATATAATTGATCATTTCGGGGTTCCTGTACATTTTGAAGGGATCATAATCCATTTGTGATAGAAGAACAAATGATGCCACTTTTTCGTCAACACATAGTATGTAGCATGATATTTCTTTTTCTTCAAGCCATTGATGAATGAACGTATCTTGTATACATAATTTTCTGATTTTTCTCCGAGCTTCTTCGTTATGGTACAATCGTATTTCTGTCATTGCTGTCGATAGCTTGAATGAATAAAATAATCAATTATACGTCTTTATATAATCAATACTAATGCATTTTTCATTTAAAAATATTGTTCCAGAGATTATTTCAATTCATTACACAAATTCACTTTTCAAAAATTTTAAGGAATACCTACTATCTAATTTTTTCATAGATTCCGTCAGTCTACATCCATTTCCTCAAGATCAGATACATGATTTCTAGGGATTGAATAGTGTCCCCAAGGTAAAGTATAATTGGTACCTAGCACTAAATGTCTTTTATCATCATCAGAAGATAGAGCAACTTTTTCTTGAACTAATGAGTGTACTTGATGTTTTTCGGACCTGATTAGATTTTGAGAGACAATCTTTGAAGATGAGTTTTCGAGGCATTCTACGTAATCTTCGAAAGTTATTTTAGTTTTAACAACAGACAACTTGACTCCTTTGGCCTTTTTCACCACCCCATAGTTTCTGATAATATTATCAATTTCATCCTTCTCGTATTCTTCTTTCGATAACTTCTGATGTAATTTTTCAAAATCAGTGTCATCTGTTAGAACTTTGATTGTATATAATTTTGATCTGAGACCGACGAAATCAGTCATTGGTACTCCATTATTCTCATCCTTCATCATTCCAATTACTTTTTTATTCACTTGCGGAATACTATATCTATTGTTTTCAGGGTAGTCGGAAGTATCGAAATATTCTTGACAATCTTGTGAAATGAACTCATATGGGTTCTGATCTACAATTTCATAAATCAAACTGTCCGTATCTGTATAGAGGACTGAACAGTTATCAAAATGAGAAAGCATATATTCATGATGGAACCCATATATTGTCGTTTTCGCCAGGTCTAATATGCTCATTCCCACATACATCGGCTTATTCAAGTACAACTGTAGCTTGTTTAGCTCCATCGCTACAAGATTCTCATTGAAGATGGTGCAGTTTTTGAATTCAGGCTTTGAAATATATGATTCAGCACCATATCTTCCAAACCAGTCTCTTACTAATTTCACCCTAACTCTCTTTCTAATATTTTCCATTGTTTTACCTGCAAAAAAAATTATTAATGAGAACAAAATTCACATTTTTATGATTTATACTGACCGAAAACCGCATTGTTCATTAGCTTGAACAGATTCTTCTCAAATTCATTTTTCGCTGCCTTTCGTAAAGTTGTGTTCAAATCTATATATGGTTTCAACCATGCCGATTGTTTGAATTCCAAAACACGATGCACTTTTGTTATGATCAGTCCATGTTTTAATGCTTGCTTCAGAGCTCTATAATGAATTACATATTTCTGCTTAGAATAGAGAGTAGCCATCAATTTTGTCGTTTCTTCAGCTTTCTTGGGAGGCTTCATTGTCTTGGGATTTATATGTTCCGGGCAGAAAGGTAGATCCTTGTGCAAATCATGTAAATGCTGAGGGTATTCCAAATCTACCTCCAGGATATATCCTTTATCGGCATCATCCGGAATCGTTGTCACATCTATATTAGTATCTGTCCATTCGAAACCTCCATAAGGTAGATGTTGACTCATAGCCCAACCATATTGATTATTGACATCAAAATACATCAAATAGGATTCGGGATCCGCAGAATTGTAGTTGGGCATGTACCTATTATTAGCATGTGCTCTTCTTTTTCCACACACTTGACTGAGTCCTCCACGAATTCCACGTTCAACAAATAAAAACATATCTTGATCTGTCAATAGTTCTAATTCTTGCTTTGTATACTTCAACATTGCGTCCCAAGTAAAACCTGGTAAAGTGAAATAGTGTGCAGGATCAAGTTCATATGTTTGCAGACAACTTGTGCGAAATTGTTCAAACACTTCGCAGAGGAGAAGAATATCAATTTTCATGTAGAGATCTACGTAGTCTCCCAAGTTGGTACAATTAAACTTATTCCACACCTCTTGAGCTCTACGGTACAAACGACGAGGACATGGTTTTTCATCAAGTTTATTATAGAAAGCATCAATAGAAGGCAGTTGGGTTTCTGTGAACTTATTGAAAGAATCTAAATATTCATATGGCATCACACCTTTCTTTTTGAGGAAGTTAAACCGTTCTTCATTCAGATCTGCAAACTGTGACCTCAAATTGGGGAATTCAGAGAGATAAGATGAGAGTTTATCCAAGGAAGCGTTCATAAATCGAAAACTATCAATGAATCGAAACTGAATTCGGAAGTCTGCAATATGTTTCGTGAATGAAATATATTTTTCTTTGGTGATTGGAAGTATATCCACTTGACCTTCCATCCTTATAGCTATATCTGAGAGGATAAAGTGAGCATCGTAGCCTGACAGATTATGAAAAACGACTGGGATTACATGACTATCCTTATAGTTGATGTTACAGCCTTCATGGGATGGACCGCGATAGTTATTTTCGGGAATGAGGTGTGTATGGTCGCGCATTTTCTTATCAAATAAATTGAAAGATCCTCCACAAATATGGCAAATGGTGGCCTTTTGAAATGCAGCTTCTTGCTCAACTGACATATCAATATCGAAGGGGCACATCAGAACTGTCGAAACGTCCTCAGCTAAACTATTCATTTGATCAGCGAACCATTGCATACAATCCTCGCCCCTATATGCTCTGTAATAGGATAATGACTCATCATAGGAGCATTTTAAGTAGTATCCTACGGCTGCTGGAATATGTTTCTGAAACTTAGTCTTATCCTCTATCGGTTCTAGAATACTCTCCAGATCAGCATAAACGACAAACGGAACTTCAATTTTATTTTTGAAGTTTTTAAACTTCAATGTATTTTTACCAACCTCCGGCATTCTAATCGCAGCCTCATTTACCAATCTACAATCAACAATATGTTTGTTGAGTTTTTCTTCAGAGTAAAAATAATGAAGGCAGCGATCACAGAAAAATTTCTTATGACATCCAGCACTCAATTGTGTAGATAGAAGTCGTGATAAATTTTTAATCCACACATAATGATAGCGAACTGGAGCCACTCTTTCATCATAATTATCTTGAATAAGTAAAAGATTTACATGCTTTTCTTTTTTATCTTTCGATAGATACGTTGGAAGAGTTATGAGTTGTTTCCTAATCTTTTTCAGGATGTATACATTTATTGACATATCATTTTGCTTTTCAAATCTCGGAATTTGTCTCACAGTCATTGGGAAATGGATTCCTCCAAGTTTAAGTACTTCAGAATAATGAGGATATGATGAAGTACGATTAGCATTTTTCTGCACAGGATACAGTGCTGAGGTTACAGCCCACGCAAAGCAGAACTCATCATCATTTTTTACATTTATACAAGCTCTTTTCAGTGCAATTTGAGGTGGAAGATCTATGAATGAGGAACCGAGCTGAGGAGTAAACTTATTAATATTCACTCCTAAATTAAAAATGACATTTAGGGCCCAGCCGCTATCACGTTCTTGAAATTCTTCTAGTTCTTTCTTGATTGGAGTAATGACTTGGTCTTCGAACCACACATCCAAATTTGTGTTACGATAAATGGGAGAATTAGATGTCGTAAAATATTTGGTTTCTTTCAAAATTTTTTCGCCCTTTGCAATTTCAAATCCACCCCCAAATACCGTATTCACCTTGACTGCCTCTTCATTCTTCAAGACATTTCGGATTCTCCTTTTGAACATAACTTTACAATCCTCCAAAAATGCACCAGGATCCTTATGTTTCAAATTGGAGATGATGCCAGTTCTAATTCTTGACTTGAATGCTGAGGTAGAATCATCCCAATGAACCCGATGTTTTGCGGTCTCTTTTGCTTGTTTCAGTCCTTTTCCTAACTTTTGTTCAGCCTTTAACTGATTTTGAAGAGTCTTCACATTTCTCAAGAGAGCCTGGAGATGCTGTTTTTCCCCTGGTGAATAAGCCTCCTTCAAGGCTCGACTGATTCTTTTCCAAGCCTTAGTACACTCTTGGAGACCCTCATGAACTACAGCATGATCATATTTAATCCTGATGAAACCAAGAAGTACACCAATGTGTTGAATAATATCTCGAAACATCTTTTTTTTGCTTTCTGCAACAATAAACGATTTCAATGTGGTAGAAGTTGTCTGTTTTGAGATTCATAACTTCATTATATAACTTTCCGCTGAGTTTTCGTCGGTGAGATGTAAAGAAAATAGTTTCAATTTGAGGATTTGGAATTATTAGAACTCCTGAAATATCATAAATATATTTCAACTAGAAGTAAATTTATCTAGAAACTAAAATAGTATGTAATATTTTATATCTTCATTCGTTTCACAAGTACATTCAAAACATGTTATTCTCATTGAAAATTGGAGTACATTTTAATTTCATCATCTTACATCTCTTTTCTCTTTTAAATTTTTGATGATGAATGGTTCAAAAATTAAATATTTTTTGAATTCCTTATCAGAGGCTTTGTGTCTTTTTGAAAATTTTTTTATGCATCAATACTCATGTCTATAAGAATGAAATTGTATTAAATATTATAAATTACAGAATGAAAACGTTTTTTTCGTTATATCATGTTAGGAAAATTTCAAGTGTACCCCATCCAGAAGGTCGTTTACAAATTTTACACGCAACGATAAACAACTATAGTATAGAGTACTACCTAACAGATATATCAAATTGCAATAAACATCGGAGATATTTCAGTTTCCAGAATAAAATAATTCTTCCCGATGAATTCCAAAAATGTGTGCGGATTGTTGAAGCCAGCAAAATTAGTATGAATTCATAGTGTTTTCGATACGAATGCTGGGTCTTATTGGCAAGGATTCTACAAATATATATTGGTATATTGGTTGTGATATATTATATCAAGCTGAAAGATTTTTACGTGGATATCTCATAACAAATCATCCAAATAATTTCGGATATCGCGAAATCTGCTATCAAGGAAATCAATAGGAAATAGATTGTATCAACATAATGAAATCCCCATCAGTTATGATAACTTCTGAAGTTTTCAATTTATCAGCAAATCACCTGAACCAATTAGAGAAAATTATTCTCAACGTAATATCATCATCACCAATATTCACATAATATTGAAAGATCTGATAGCCTAGGAACGAAAACGATGGCGTTATCAATCAATCGATAAATCATATATTCTATCTGATTCCAATTCGAAGTCCACTTTTCAATTGAAGTTACGAATTTTCACTGAGAAATGATGAAAACGGCATTGAACTATGTATAAACATTAAGCTAATCTTATCTAGATCTTATCCAGAGTAGTATCATAAACTATTAATTTATATGATGGGTTGATATTTGTTATCAAATTTCAGACAACTTTGTCGACGATCAATGTTCGAAACGTTCAAAACTGCAACTACCGACGGAAACATCGTCAAAGTTCTCCAATTGGTGCTAGATGTCCGCCAAATTGAATTGAAAAAGATAGCAGAGATTATGAACATGTCAAAAAACGTGTTTGTCACATAATAAATCAACATTCTGGCATGAAAAAGCTGAGTCCGCGTTTGCTCATACCAAAAACGTGTTCAAATGAATGATGGCGTAGTTTTAACACCGATTGATCATTGTAGATGAAACTTGGATACATCATTATACGCCCGAAAAAAAAAATACAGTTCAAACAGTGGACTACAAATGGGGAAACCGGCTGGGAAAGTAATGGAGACTGTTTTTGAAATAGTCATGAATTTATTTCAATCTATTATTTTTGAAAAAGAAAAACCATCACAAGAGTATACTACCCATCATTATATGACAAGCTGAAGGCAGAACATGTGAAAAAACAGTCACATTTGTAGAAAAAGAACACTTCAGTGGTTGCCAAAACCAAAATCAACAAATTACGGTTTAAAACTGCTTGACTATCCGCGTAACTCATCAGATCTAGCTCCAAGTGACTTCTTTCTGTTCCCTCCTCCAAAAACTTGCGCTCAGAGGTTAGACATTTCCTTAACGGAAATGTCTATGAAGAGGCAATCACCTTCATGAACAATTATTTTGCAGATGAAACCGCCGAGTACTATTTGGACAGGTTATAGAGATGGGAGTATCGCTGGGAGAAGTGTATTCCTTAATTTTAGGAAAATAATGTTTTTAAATTTATAGCAGATTGACATGATGTTCTAATTCACTTCTAGTTAATCTCACAGGCACTACTTTATGAAATGAACTTTTTTGTGATATTCAATTCCAAAGCATAAACATTCACAGAACTGTTTTTCATTTCCCAAATTTATTGAATTAATTTGGATGAACAGAATTCAGTTTTATGGGTATTTCTAAACCTTCAGTATTCAATACAAAACTGTATTGTGGATAAGATGGTGTATATCGGTGTATGCAGGAATTATAAAACACTAACTATACTCCAAAAAAAGCATGCTTCATCAATATTTTGAATTTTGATACATGCTTGTTTTCTAGAAAAATTTAATAGGTTTTTTAATGGAAGAAGTTTCATTACCAAGTTCATATTTGTTCATAGCTACTTTTAACAGCAATATTTTTTGTAATGCCCAACCATGTGAATCTTCAGAAAAATCTGAAAAATTTTCTCGATACCACACAACTGGATCCGTCTCCTAATCTAAAAGTACATTTGGTGTGACAAAATATATTTGACTAATTATTTCCTCATCGCTTGATTGTTTCACAAAATTCATTTTGAGAAGTGGCATTCTCTTCAGAATTTTGTTATTGATTTTTTTAACAAACTGAATTCTTCAGCAAAAAGTGTTTTTTTCGTTAATACTTCACATTGACGATGACGCCCGTTTTTACTCTCAACATCTTCACAGCAAACCATACGCCCCTAGATCAATTTTTGTTATGATTTTACTTTTTCCACCTACTTTGATTTTCAACATTTTCAGGGCTTTATTACACACGCCGATATGCTTTTTTTATTGTTTTGCATGTTTTTAGATACATATTTCAATTTCAACATTTCATCAATTTCAGATAATGTTTCACTAGATTCATCAATAAGGTATCACCTACTAATTATAAAAAAGTGTCTCACCTTCACAAATCAACAATTTCAAAGGATGCAGTTTTTTATTTTTCATTATCATCATTGATTATCTAAATTGAATCTACGAACAATGGTAATGATAGATATATGTGACAACTGTATTTGAAGTGTAATACAAGTACCTAATTGAATTTTAAACTAACGTAAAATGAATTACCCCAGCTGAGAATGACGAAAAATAACCATCATTTCTGAATCGGCTAAAGAGATGTTCAATTCAAATGTAAAAAGAAAAAATGAAGAGAATTACTCTCGAAATTTTTTTGTGGCTCATGATCGAACGAAACAAAAAAACATTTTATTGAAATCAGAGAATATGAAATCATAGCTAAGATGGAAAACATGCAGATGTTAGTAAAAACTCACCTTTTATTGTTTTGGAGACCGCACAAGTTACTCTGAAAAATATTTTGATTTTGATCTCTTAATAAATTGTCCTTCTATATATACTGTGCTTAGTACCTATTACAACTTTCAAATCATACGTTTAATGAAAGTAACTTATATTCCACGTCCCATATGGCTGATGCAATAAATCAATTATTCAATTATTCAACGCACTTATTTCAGATCAGAGCTAATATTAACAAAACGAGGAAAATTCTCCTCGAATTACTTTGAATCGTGAAACATTTGTTATTACAATAAATATAAGATTTCTGAAATATGATGTACAGGGTCCTCTGCAAAGTTACTGTAAATCACTTTAAATCGTGAAAGATTTGTTATAACAATAAATATAAGAATTCTGGAATATGATGTACAGGGCCCACTGCAAAGTCATAGTAGAATATTTGTTACATAATCTTGGTAATCTCATTGGAAAATAGTTAAGATTATCAACTCAGGATAAACATCATATTATAATAGGCCCTCTCCGTGTCGTAACGTCTTAGGTTTGATAGCGGATAATATTTTGCTTAACAACCAGCCGGCCTGAATTCAAACCTCTGTAGAACGACTTTTTCTCAACTTAGATTATATTGCTATGTTTTTTCTTGAACGATGTACTTTGAGACACCCTGCATACGTTCCTTATTGGAATCGCACATTCAAACACTACGGCCTCGTTGGAACGTAATGACTTTTCTTGGAAGATATATTTTGTTGAAACTTTTTTAGACCAAAAACGTGTTGAAAGGAAAAAATATTTATATGATGGATTCAAGGTATTTCATTATTTATTTACCTTCCTGGAAAGACAATAACACTTTTGAGTCTTCATTTGAAACACAGGTATTTCATCATCATTCTCCTTGGCAAGGCTTAATATTTTCCAAGTAGTTTTGGTACATTTTTCTTCATATTTTCCATATCGAAACATATTGAGCATGGTTTGGTACATTTGCATATAGTATACCATTCACAAAAGCTACCAAAATAAAATAATTAGATTTAAATAAAGTCATTTTTTTCTTCAATAGAGACTATTTATCGTCTCTGAATGTTTGATACTAATTCTATATCGTCATTACCACCATTATTATTATTGTGGAATATTCGGAAGGATGTCAACTTTTTTAATAATTGAGATACAATCACATATCAGTTGAGATTTTTGAACTCCTATCTTAAAATCAACTTTTCATCTGATGAACTATATAAAAGAAGTTTAATTGTCTCCCCAAAATTGTTGACTAATGAAGATCTTGGTGCAATTCTCCTGTATATGTTTTTGGGAAGCTGAATTTTCAGAAAACTATCTACGAGTAATTCTTCTCCAGACGGAATAGATACATTTTTTGGAGTTCTTAGGTCGCAACCAGCAGATTCAAAAGTTGCTCTGGTAGAAATATAGGCAGATTGATTTGTTTTCAACACTTTCAGAACCTTGAAATATTAATAAATTACATTCAAAAATGAAGATAGTTGAAAATATTACCATTTTTGGTTGTTCATTTCCACACTTTTTTAGAGGAAGACTATCAGATTAATTTTTTTTGAACCTGAAAAAATTTTACAAGAATCAACATAACTCTTTACTTTCTTGTAATTATTCAAACATTCTATTCAAACTTGCTCTACTTTCCAATGAATGATATGAAACGTTTAAATACCATTTTCTCTGTATATTCACTTTTCGTTTTTACTAATAGATTACATAAGTGATCGGAAAGGTATATTACATTATTACGGGTCATTGAAGTTAATTATTCAATTATTCACCGAACGTATTCCAGACAACAAAAATTATTTAATTACTCCAACTCATAGAAGATTCCTGAAATATGATGTACAGGGCCCTCTGCAAAGTTATTTCAAATCACTTCAAATCGTGAAAGATTTGTTGTTGAAATAAATAAAAGATTTCTGAAATATGATGTACAGGGTCCTCTACAAAGTTACTTCAGATCATAATAGAATATTTGTGAGCTAATCTTGGTAATCTCATTGGAAAATAGTTATCAACTCAGAATCATACTATGATAGGCACTCTTCGTGTTGTAACGTCATAGGTTTGATAGCGGCTAATATTTTGCTTAACAACCAGCCGGCCTGAATTCGAACCTCTGAGGAACGTTTTTTTTTCAACTTAGATCATACTGCTATGTTTTTTCTTGAACGATGTATTTTGAGACACCCTGCATACGTTCCTTATTGGGATCGCACATTCAAACACTACGGGTTCGTTGAAACGTCGTGATTTTTCTTGGAAGATATATTTTGTTAAAACTTTTTCAGAGTAAAAACGTGTTGAAAGGAAAAATATGTGTATGGTAAATTCAAGGTATTTCATTATTTATTTACCTTCCTGAAAAGACAATAACACTTTTGAGATAACAAATTATTGGAAAACAAGTTTTCTTCTTTCGGTTTCCATGTCTGTACTGTCTGTGGTTTTTTGTAACTGATAATGAAATAAATACATATAATTTTTTATGTTTCGTTGCAAAAATCAGTGTTTTCATTAGATTCAATAATTTTTTGGATGAATATAACGATTTTTTGGTAAATTCAATGGCTTTTGGATAATGACAATAATTTTCCAGTAAGTATATTGACTCATCTAGTTCCAAAATTAATAGGGTAGATCTGTCTTCTCAAACGAGATTTTCTCAAATAATTATTTACATTTCAATCAATATTCGAAGGTATTCCAAAATAATCCACAAAAATTGCATTCACTTGGATTAATAGTCCTCTTCAAAATTACTTTGAATCATTTGTTACTGATAATACATAAAAAAATGGGTTAGGATGTTCGCAATGAGGTATCCCGCAATGGGGCACTGACATCCCACATTCTCGACAAATTCTCATAATTGATATGAGATTTCTAAAATATGATGTACAGAGTCCTCTTCAAAATTACTTTGAGTCATTTGTTACTGAATTTTCTTAATACTCAGACATTCGTTTTGGTAATTGAGCATGAAAATTTACAGAATTTCATAAAAAAACTTTCATGATGCATTTGCTACATAACTGTCTTCTTTTATCATAGAATCCAAACTGATTCTGATAATACATTAAAAAATCAGTTGGGATGTTCGCAATGAGGTATCCTACAATGGGGCCCTGACATCCCACAATCTCGACAAATTATTATAATTGATATAAGATTTCTGAAATATGATGTACAGAGTCCTCTTCAAAATTACTTTGAATCATTTGTTACCGAATCTTGGTAATACTTAGACATTCTTGCGGCTATGTGCCGGTATGGTCGCAACTGTCTTCTTTCGTCATAGCAAACTGATTCTAATAGCATACAAAAAAAAAGTTCACAATGAGATACTGCCCCACGAGCCACTGAAGTATGTGGACGCCCGATCCCCGGCCCCCCCGCCCCCATATTTTTTGATGCGCAATGGCGTATCAAAAATTTTCTAAGATGTCAATCGTATGTGGAGTCGGATTTCACAATTTTGACAAATTCTCAATAACGTATTAGAAAAACTGGGCTGGAATCTTCATCGTGATGTGTGACGGGTCCCCAATTTCGACACATTCATAATAGCGTATCAAAAATTTGCTGGGATGTCCACGCTAATGTTTTTGGTTCCATATCTTGGTAATCTATACTTTTTTCATTTGATGAAAACAGTAAACTTGTAAATCATAGAAAATTTGTCATTACAATAATTATGAGATTTTTGAAATATGACGTACAGGGTCTTCTCTTTTCAGTGCAGAGTGTTCATTCAATTCATTTGATGTCCTATTCATGACGCTACGACCATCATCAACGAAGATACGGCTTAGTGTCTTTTTGTAATCATCTTCATCTTTTTTCCTTCTTCAATAAATTCGACATTTTTTTCCTTTCATTTGATGTGCTACAAGTGACGATGTGACTATCATCAACAAAGATACGGCTTAGTGCCCTCTTGGAATCATCTTTGTCTTTTTTCTTCTTCAATGAATTCGGCATTTTTTTCCTTTCATTCGAGGTGATACTCGTGACAATACGACTGTTATTAGCAAAGATACAACCTAATGCCCTATTGGCATCATCTTTCTTGTATTTTTCCTTGTCAATGAATCCTGCATTTGTTTCCCTTTCATTTGATGTACTGTACGTTGAGATCCAACTATCATTAACGAAGATGCGGCTCAGTGCCTTTATGACACGAAGCGCCATCTTGTTTTTTCTTTATTGATGAATTCTGCATTCGTTTTCCTTTCATTTGATGTGCTGCATATGACATTCCGATTATCATTAACGAAAGATACAACTTAGTGCCCTATTGGCATCATCTTTCTTTCATTTTTCTTTGTCAATGAATTCTGCAATCGTTTCCATTTCATTTGATGTACTGTATGTTGAGATCCAACTATTATTAACGAAGATGCGGCTTAGTGCCTTTATGACACAATACGCCATCTTGTTTTTTTCTTTATTGATGAATTGTACATTCGTTTTCCTTTCATTTGATGTGCTGCATGTGACATTCCGACTACTATCAACGAAGATACAACTTAGTGCCTTTCTGACATCATATATGTGTTCAATTATTCGTCAATTGAATCAATATTTTTTTTCCTTTCATTTGATGTGCTACACGTGACGATGCGACTATCATTAGGGACCTCACTCATCGACCAGTTCGAATGGCCTTGGAATATTTGAAAATGACCAAAAGTGAGCACCATAAGAAAAATCATGGGATTTTGAGCCAAAAGCGGCATAGCTTATTTACTTATATGTTAACATAATTATTGGAAACTCATTAGGGAATGCAATTTCAAATCGCCAGTTAATATTCAGTACAATCAGTCCTTATAAATGTAGGCTTTCATTCGGGAGAATTTGTTGTGTATGTTTTTTGTAGTTTTACGAATGAAATATATCAATAAAAATGTTTTGAACTGAACAAAAAAAATTGTATGTAAGAATGAACTCTTTGCATACTAAACGATGAAATGATGTATTCTAAGACACGTTGTAAACATTGAGGGATCACACGTTGCAAACTGAGGTCCTCATCATCCTCCAGTCGCAATGTTTTTTTTGCGGACGTCCTGTATACGTCGTTTTTCATTGGGATTGCACGTTGAAAACTGAGGCTTCCGTCACACTCCAGTCGCCTTGTTTCTTGGAACATCCTGTATATGATTTTTTTCATTCTGTATACGTTTTCAAATGACTCGTTCTGTATATTATTTTTTCAAACACGTAAATGCAGTCATGTTTTTCTGGAATTATGTATTTTGATACATCATGTAAACATTGAGGGATCGCAAGTGCGAGAACTGAGATCCTAGTCACCTTATATTATCATTTTATTTTCTTAAACGTTGTACTTTGAAACACTTTGTATAATTTTTTCAATAAACGTCAATGAAAGATCCTGTTTTTTTTACGCATTCACGCATTATAGACTTATTGGAGTGAAACTAATTCAATAAAAATGTTTGAACTAAACAATGAAAAATGTTATATTGGAACAACTTCATGTGGATAGTATCATGCCCGAATTTTGAGTTTTTCAATATTGCATTGAATAATCGTTAGCTAAAAGCATGTGTAAAAGGCATATAAACAACTAGATGAAATACAGTTCTTTGATAACTTTCAAGTAACAATTTCTCTGGATGAAAACTATTGTTTATACCTGACTTTTATTAGGGAAAGGCAGGTTCTTATAACACATTCAAAGAAAAACCTGAAGCTATCGAATTTACAAAATGGATTTATGAACAAATTTTGTCGTCGCCGTGTAAAACTGGTGAATATAAAATTTCCTTCAATGTCAAAAATGATAAAATTAAACAATTGTCTCATGTATTACTGAGAGTAATAATGTTTCAATTCTAACTTTTCGAAATTCAAAAGTAACACGAAAAATTTTGAAAATGTTTGAAAAAATACAGAAATTACTCGTAGTGATGCCTTTGTCGAATAGCAAATATAACACAAAATGTGATTTTGAAACCGTCGAATCTATTGCATTCATTGCCTTTGCATTGCTTGAAAAAAGCAACAGCTTCTTGAAAAATTGTAACGTACACTCTCGAGGTGATATAGCGATAAAAATGATTTCATGTACACATGAAAAATATAATTTCAGTATTTCTTTCCTCAGTTGAATTTTTCATAAATATTTATGCTTTTGCATTTCACCTTTCTCACTTCCCACTCCTCCGTTACAGCTCCCTTATTTCGGTTTATTCATCATCAGAGTTCACCGTTTCGAACTTTATCGAAGTCTTCACCAGAGTTCCAACAGTTTGTAACTTTTTCATCATAAACACACCATTTCAAATTCTATTTGAGTCTTCATGAAAGTTATAACGTTTCGGTTACTTATTTGATCATCAGAGAACCCCTTGATTTTTTTATTCGTATCTTATGTCCCTCGTTTTAACCTTTTCAGCCCCCATTAAAAGTTGTAATCCAATATTTTCGTAAATACTATGGCACACTACAGTTCACATGTAATGGATTCTTGCGGCATATCAAAATGACATAATTTACATTATAGAATATCCATGGAACTGATGTTTTGGGTATACCGCACTTGTAATTTATAAAAAAAATATAATGAAAACTGGTTCACCACAGTTCACCTATGTAATTGAACCTTGCGACATACCATAATGAAATGATTTATACTATATAAATATCAATAAAACCGATTCTTGCGAAATACCATGTTCATGCCTCCTACTTTTTTTTTTGTTTGCTTCAACAAAGTGTCGTGAAATTTCACGTAAATTTGTCTGCGTCGAAAAATATGTGTTCACTCAAAAACCTCAACATTTGAGTATATACTGGAGACTGAAGCTGATTTGTGTAAGCATATCAGTAAAAATTTTTGCCACAATTTTTTCTAATATTTATCCAGTTTTCAACAATACCAGGCTGAATTTTGATGAACAGTCATTCAAACTGCTACCTGTATATATATATATACAGTTGTAAATCTATCTTAAATTCAATAAAAATGTCTTCTCTGATGTATTAGAACACTGCACTGCACTGCTATAACCTTCAACGTGATAAAAAAAATACTTCGAACAATGTTTCAAATATATGACTTTAATTCGTATACAATAACCAGCCCAAGTGAAAGTAGAATCGAGACAAAATATATTAATTTGCTACAATTCTAAATATTCTGTATACAACGCATCTGAATGCGATTATGATATTTTCAAGTTCAAATATGATTCAATACATGCATTTTATCAATAATAAACGGATGATGCTTGCGGTCAATGATGGTGTTTGTATCTGAACTTTATAATGAAAACATCTTTTCTCATGAGTGTTCATAATACTTGATTTTCATGGAATTTTTCAAAACTTTTTCTGTATTAATCTCTCTTTTACATCTACAACATAGGCTTATAATGAAGAATGCTCGTTAGAAAACAACTACTTCTTCAGCTTTTACCACGACGGGAATTGAATCTATCAATTTTCAAAACATTTTATAGTGGAATTGTGAAAAAACTGTTTACAATTTTCGTATCGTAATTGTTGAAGAATGTAACAACTTCTATTTTTTTTCCATCAATTTTCAAACATTTGGTTGTAAAATTTTTGAAAAAATTTTGCTGCAGCTTTAATATTTTTCTACACCATAAATTTTGTACTAGAATATGGATCTCCTAGTTTTTGTTATTTCTGGACACACACACAGGTCGCTCGAATTAAAAATATTTCTCAACAATTCATGATGCCGCAACATCATGATGATGAATAATTCTTTCCGGATGAATGTTGAAAACGTTGGGCCCCTGCATATATGCATAAATACATGTAGGCAAGTCTTTGAAAGTTACTCTTTTGATGAGTATTGAGTATTGTTTCATTCTACAAACAAGTTTTACGCTACCATTATATGTCGATTAGGCCGGCATTATATGTCGTGTTGGGAATCACACGTTAAAGGTTTACCTCGTTAGTCCTTAGCTCGCACAAGTTTCTCAAATTCTAAGAGTTGTCGTTCGTATGGAGACGACAGCTGATTAACGGAAAAACATATTTCAAACAGATTTACTATTCAGTTTTTCCCAAAATGAATTCCTCAATCTATATCATAGTTTTTCTCTCACAATTAAAATTTTAAATGTAAACAAACGGTTTACTATTTACTACCTTTCTGTTATTACTATTTTGAAACGTGTATACACTTTTTGATTTTTGAAAAATACGTAGCAGTAAAAAACGTGTTTTCGCTGCTTGTACAAAATGCCCTATTTTAACACGATTCTTGTGACAATTATACATTATTTTCCACACTACGTTGTAAAGCAAAACATATGAGCATATCTCATGAATTCATCTTTGTTTTTTATTTGTTCGGACAGTCTGCATTCCTTTCCTTTTCATTTGACGTGCAGCACATTGAGATCCAACTATTATTGACAAAGATGCAGATTAGTGCCCTTCTGGGCGTTATCTTTGTTTCTTCTTTGTCGATACATTCTGCAATCTTTTCCCTTTCATTTGATGTACGTAACGATCCGTTTATTATTCACGAATATGTGACTTAGTGCCCTTCTGACGTATTGCGCCATATTTGTTTTTACTTTGTCGATACATTTTGCATTCCTTTCCCTTTCATTGGATGTGCTGCACGTTGAGATCCAACTATTGTTAACGAAGATGTGACTTAGTGTCCTTCTGACATGTTGCCCCATATTTGTTTTTACTTTGTTGATACATTCTGCATTCCTTTCCCTTTCATTTGATGTGTTGCGCGTTGCAATATGGATATTATTAACGAAGATGTGACTTAGTGTCCTTCTAGCCGCCATCTTTCTTAGTCGATTAATTCTGAATCCCTTACCCTTCCATTTGACGTACTGTACACGACGGTTCGATTATTATTGATGGAAATGTGGCTTGATACCCTTTCAATATATCACATATTTCATTTTCTCTCTATTTTACACTTATGTAATAACCTTTCCTCTCATACACATGAACGATAAAGAATGATCGTACACAAAACGGTTGAAACTTATGTAAAACCACATCCTGTATACTTAATGATTTTTTGACAAGCAGTTGCCATGTTTTTTATTTAATGTCATTACCAATAAATAATAAATAATGTCATTGCCAATTTATACGTTGCTCTGTAGGAGCCAAGAGCTTCTAACGCCGATTGACTGTCCGAGAAAAGTATTATTGACTTGATGTTGAATTCTTCCAATCTCTCCGCACATAATTCAAAAGCGTATATTTCCGCTTGAAATACAGTCACATAGGTTCCTAGGCAGGTTGACATCTCCTTCCTGGGTCTGCCACTACAAACACCTGCACCATTTCGCTCCACTAACTTTCATTCTTACTTTACACAACACTCCCCACATTTCTTTTATTTTACAACACAGTATCTTTCAAATAATCTCATGGCGATCATGTTTTTTCGCTTTCATTGATGTGTTTTGAAGTAAAACCCTACATACCCAATTTTCTTCTCATATCATTCCAAGCGCACCAACCGTTATCTCTCAAAAGTCAACGGCACTACACTCATAAGCCACTTCTGACTCTGTCATAATTGTTATCCTCAATATAACTTCGAACAAAACTAAATATGTTTTATCAACTGAACAGGGATCATAATTCAAATATAAAAACAATTCGAAAAGCAATGACCGAAGTTATCACTATCAACACTAACGGTAGTTAGATATTGAAAGTAAAGATGGGCTGACGTAAGTGCGCCACGTGACTGGGTGGTCTGTCTCGTCGAGGGGTATGCCTGGTCGTCTGTCTGCCTGAATTATTTATCTCCACAGAAAATTCAAATCTTCCGCCACGATGTTCTGAGATGCAGAAGCGTGCGCTCTGATTAGATGACGAGCTGCGTGACAGTTTGAAAACACTACGTGACAATTTGGTACACTTTGGTTCACCGCTGGGTGACAGGACACCACGTGACAATTTGTTGCACTTTGGTTGCCTGGGCGAGCTGAGAGGCACACTGATTGGTGTGATAACGTCACACTCTGCCTGAATTAGGGCAAGATCTACTACATATTTACAGAAATATCATTAAGTTTTTCGAATTTGGAAATTGGATGTAAGTCCATGGGAGTACTTAGCCCTGTAGTATTCAAAACTGTAAAATAGTGTTGACATTTTCACACTCTTTTTGAATGTTTTGCTACAGGATATAAGGCGCTAATAATATTCCAAGAAAAGCATATTTCGTCATCGTTTTGTAAATTAATGTATGCCTTCCTCCTTACGATTTCTTGCGGCAGTGAAATGAAAGAAGAACCATTACCAATGTTTACTTATTGCTACTTCCAACAAAAAAAAAATACTCAAAGCCCACCCCGACTGTTTTACAAATTCGCCTAACTTATTCATCCACAACCACAGCGTCTTCATGGTACCTACCAAGCAGCCAAGTCCGTACCTGCATCGATAACTTCATTTGAAGTACTGAAGCATTTACGATCAACAATTTTTTCATCATTTGATTCTTTAATAAAATCTCCTGAAAAGAATTAATTCACTTTATGACATTTGCCTTGAAATTTTGTAAATCTCAGGTTTGAATAATGAAAAAGTATCGCCTAGAAAATCTTTAGAATCTTTATGAGGTGAATTGATATTATCCCCGTTGTTACTCTACTATCGAAAACATTTGTTATACACTGTTTGGAACCTTTGGTGTATTAATGAATATTACTGGAGTTTTTTCCAAACCGTTATTTCAACACTTCGACACGTGTTTCTATCACCAAGTGATCATCTTCAAGAGGAAGATGAAACACTTGATCTTCTTTATTCTATAAATGTCAAATTCCATTTGTCACTTTTTTTTCTCTAGCCTTTTTGCGTGTCTGTTTTTGTATCTAACTGACGAAGATCTTGAAATATCAACTTCAATTTATACAATAAAAACATATGTACAATAAGGTGAGAAACGAAATCAACAATTCATTAATTAACGCGAAGAAGGACACATAATCAAAGAAAATTACCCATTCTAATAATACCTAAATAAAATGTATATGGAGCATTTGCTCCGAAATAACGGGAAGAGTTCGAAATGAAGAGTGTTACATAAAAGGTGACCCAAACGAAATAGTTAATGATTACAATATTTGCTAGACATGGTAGCTCAATTACTAGTAAATTACTCAAATATTCCATTTCAATGTGATATCCCAGTAAATATGCGGTTGAAGTTCGTGAGACCCATAACCTCAAACGAAATCATAGAAGTATCTGGAAAAATAAAAAATGAACATTCCAGTGGAGAAGATGAAATTCGTAGTAGTATTATGAAAGAAAGCTCCATATATAATCAATTATTCACTGAAGTATGGCATATTCCCAACATGATTAAAAACCTCCATTGTGAAGCCAATCTTTAAAAAAGGTTATCCAGAGAGTCTAGAAAATTGCCGACCTATATGCATCCCTCCCAGTTTTTTAAATTATTCGAACTACTAATATCAGTGAGAATCAATGTAACTTATTTAGTAGGCTTCAACATTTATAATTACAGGGTAGATCAACACAAAACGGCTATATATCAATTCACACAAAATATAACGAACATGATAAAAGAAAAATTAATACATCTCAGTATGTTTTTGGATATATTAAAAAACATATGACTGCTTCAATCATCAACTGATGTTAATGAAATTAAAAATATATGGAATAAGAGGTTCAGCACTAAAGTGGGTTGAATCCTACTTATCAGATCACCTTCAATCCGTAGAAATAAAACGAAATGGAAGAGTCTATGAATCCGAAACCGGTCCCACAGCTGTGGGAATTCCGCAGGGGAGCATTGCAGGTCCTCTTTTGTTCGTCATTAATTTCAATGACTTATGTAATCTAAACCTAAACCAACCTCAGTTCAAAACCATCTTCACAGATGACACAAGTCTGTTATCAGGTGGTGAAACCTTCCCAGAGATAATGGTAAATAGTACAGATGTATACAACAAAACTAAGGACTGGTTTAATAAAAATAAACTTGTACTAAATGAATCGCAGACGCATATTATTTTGTTTAGAACAAACCAAGACAACATTGATTATCCAGTTGGGTTGGATCTTCTAAGCTTTTCTTTTCAACTGTTGCACGACACCAAATTTTCAGAAATTCACATCGACGTGAACATGAAATATTGGTTTTCTCATATTGATAACCTCGTAACAAATCGTATGTAATTAAAGTTACATCAAAATATTTGCACGAGGCTACAAAAACAATATACACGGCTAACTTCGAATCGGTTGCTCGATACGGAATTATTTTTTGGAGTAGCAATCGAAATATCGAAAAAAAATCTTCATAGTTCAAAAAATAATAATAAGAGGAATCAATAACTTAAATTATAACCAAATTTGCAGAATTGTATTCAAATCCACCAATATAATGACAATCTAAGCGATTGTCTAATGTTCATTAATAAAAATTCACACCTCTTCTCAGAGAATATACCTGGTCATAAGTATCTCACTAGAACAAATGAATATATGTTTCCCTTCATAGACCAACAGCAACTGAAAAAAGCCCACACTATATGTCAATCAAGCGTTTCAACCATCTTCCTAACAGAATAAAACGGACTAAGAAAATTGGAGTTTTCAAAAGAGGACTAAAAATTAAGAGCCCTATGAATTGAACACATATCTCACTAACACATTCTTTTAAAAATATTTATAACAACAAAATCTGAACCTCTTTGTTTGGCGCCATTTTATTCTATGTTACCGACCTTTTGCAATAAATGTTTGTAATCTGCTCTGAAATAAAGCTGTTGATTATTATCACAATTATTATATCTGAATGGTGTATTCTTTGGAATTGCGCCTACGAATACTGTTCACTGACCCTCCTCAACTGATGTCGAACGCATCAATTTCCATTGGGTTCTATAATTACAATCACTAGCCTTCACGCATATTGTCATGAATTTCACTAACATTCGGTACGTTCACATATGAAGCACAGCCAGAAGTACAAAGTTTGTTTTCAGCATCAATGACGACATATTCTACACTCTGAGGGTGAATTCTTCGCAGCAGATATCTCGTTTAAGATAATTTTTGATTGAACATTTCCTCTTGAATATCTAAATTATTGAATTGCTTCATAACATTTTTCTTTTCCTCATAAAGTTGAGTTTGGATAGGAAATTGTTTAGTGCACGGAGGTGATGTAAGTAGTATTCTTGATAACACAAGGTTTATTAACTGAAATTACGAATGTGCGGCTGGTTTCTGCTGATGGCACCGTGAATTAGTAGTTATTTTGACAAAAAAGTGTTGCCTATCCTTGCACTTGGCTGCACCATACTGATGATGGGCCAAAAGCCCGAAAGACGTTTCTATGGTTGGCCACTTTTTTGAGTGCTATGTACTATAAATCATCTCCTGTATTCATATCACGACACTCAGTAATCTTTATATCTGTATTATTTCATGGACTCTGATGTCACGCAGGTATTGCTGCGTGATATAAAATTATGTTTAC
>WOGP01000592.1:0-23287 GCA_015342065.1 Leptinotarsa undecemlineata | reverse complement strand
ACGAATTCAAGCATGTTATCGGTCTGTAATTCTTAGGAATCGACAAATCTCCGCTTTTGGGGATAAGAACGGTCCGCCCCTCGACAAACCCATTTATTATTATTATTATTATTATTAACTCCAGAAAGAGAATCACAGTTCATCAATGGAGTTCCAAAGTATTGATGAAGGCATGACTAAATTCAATATTTCTACAAAACAGAGTTCCTTTGCATTTTTCAGTGAAACGGCATTGAAAAAATTACACGATCACCAAATTTTGCAAAACTGATATCACTTTTTAAAGCTACCTGAGAGTTGGGACGTCTTTCGAATTTGAGGCAATAAAGTCCAAATTGTCTTCACGAATGTCAATGGCAGTGTGTCGCATTCGTACAATGTTGAAGTTTTCTGTAATACAAACCTTCATAAAATTAATTTGATTAGCTTTAAATAACGCGCCCACCATCTACGATAGAAGGCAGCCGGTGAGCGGCCTCTTCTAACTCCGAACTTCCGTAATGCTCGAAGAAAGCTATGAATGGACAATGAGTCACAACTTCGAATGAATTGCTCCATATTCTGCATAAGTGAATCCAGCAACTTTCAATGCTTCAGCAACTTCTGATGTTTAATAAAGCTCAGATCAGACCGTCTTTGGAGTATTGTAGATTGTAGTAGGTTGGAGATTTGGCTCTATTCTATAGATACTTTCACGGGCGGTGTTCAATGACACGGCACATTTGATTTCACCAAGACCGGTACATAGAAATACGCGACGGACTGTGGCTGTTCATAGTTTTGAGATTCAACTCAGTACACCTCGAACTTCACTGTTTAAAAACTCTTTTATCTGGAGAACTGCGTTTATCTGGAATACACTTTCTGAAAAGATTTTTCCAAATGGATTTAATCTCCAGCGATTCTAATCCAATGTGAATCACTACTTTCGCACGTGCACCGCTCTGAGAATTCCTTGAGAATGTTTCTGTAGTGCTTGTGTTTAGTCCTTAAAAAAAGTCTATATCTTCAATGAATTTTTCAGATGGTAGAAGCCTGCCGAATTCACTCTATTCGTTTCGAAAATTGAAGATTCTTCGACTCTGTCCATGAGTACACGAAATGATGCAGTTTATGAATTTGACACACCACTCTTCTGTCATACTACACATTGAGAAATGCTGAACTCGCTGTGTTGCGTCCATCAAATGTTCAAAACCGTTGCCTTTAAATACTACCACAAATTTGGGTGCTAGCGTGACATCAATATGACATTTCAAAATCATTCTCTTTGCTTTTATGTCAGAATCATTCGGCAACAGAAATCTAGAGTATATCGTCATTGTGATTTTCAAGTGGAGTCTGATAATTTCACAATCGTCATCTTTGAAAGACCATAATGAAACTAGTCTTTCATTTTAAATTTTACTGAAAGGCTTTCCTTTGACTGACCTGACCACTGTTTTTCTGCTTTTTCAACATCAAATCTGATTCATGATGATTTATGTTGCTAAAATTAGTGTTGAGTTGACAATCAGCAGAATTATGCTGCTCCAATACGAGAAACTGGGATAAATTGTTTGATAAAATAGATATCTCTTCGAGTCTGTTCCATAAAAACTTTTTTAATCAGAGTTTCTCTTAATTCACGAAAGTTGACAATTTTGTCAGATTTGCCACCCTATCCAACAGCGAAAAAAATTAATTTGTCGAAAGCTATGAAAATTAATGAATTAATTGAAAATCCGAAATATATAACCTCGAAGATGCAACTCGATTTATGTAGGTCTCTGAATTTATAAATTTGACAATCCCGTTAATTTCTATAATCTCCAGTATTGAATATTTATTCACTACCCCTGTTACTTTAATTACCTCCCCATCCAGCTCACCTGAAAACTCTCTATATAACCACGTTTTTAGATTTCAAATGAAGTTTATACTTGATGATGGTACAAACCCCGAAACTGGTCGTGAAAATAAAATAACTAGTGGAAATCAGACAAAAGTATTTTCATTCATACAATTCCGCACAATTTGTAGAATTGTGAGTTGAGTTTTTTGGGAAATTCTCATTTACTGTTCAAAAATTCTAGCTTTGTGATCATCACAGGTGACGCTTCCATCGAATTCTGTGGGAAATTCTCAAAAGTATCTTTCAGCGAGTTCTTTGGGGAGTTCTTGTCAATTGTTTTTTTTTTGCTGCTGTAACTGAAACAAATTCTTTACAGTTCATTGTATCATATTTCATTGAATATATGTTCTCAAAGGCAACTTCGACTTTCAAACTGAGTGATAAAGGTTACAATAAGTGCTCATATTTCGATGAAATATGATGCGATGAACTGTTTGTTATGGTTATAGGATTCAGTGAGTTCAACATCTTATCGCTTACCTGTACCAGGTCGAAAATCCCATAGAAAATCCATTATGAAAATCGGTGAATTCGAAATGCCCAGAAGATACAATTCATGTATATTCATTGAATGATAGCTTGGTACGGTACATGAAAAGAAACAGGCTTTTTGTGAGATATATCAGAACTTCGTCAAGTTATAATATGATATGCAGTGCATTCCAGTAAAAACAGGCCACTATGAATGATTTTTTTTATTAAGATCTGTAACAAAATGTGACATGTCATTAACTTTTCAGTAATTTACATCAATTTCTCCATCAGCCACATCTTCCACACAATTACTCTCATATCGAACGAAAGCTTAAATTCTGTATTCTTTCCTATACCATTTTTGACATTACAACATTGATCAATGATGGAAGGAATAAAATATCCCCAACTTTTTATCCGAATACAAACTGAAAAGTCAACCTGAATATACTATTTCACTATCTGAAATAAGTCAGTAAGTAAGTAAGACTTTATTTCCTTTTTGGCAAAATTATTTTGTAAAGGATTAGTCAATGTCCTGAAATTCAAATGATACCTAGCCTAAATCAAAATCTACAATATCCGCATTACAAAAGTAGAATAAACACAACACATAAAAATAAAACATAAAATAAACAGTTGAAAATCAATGTAAAAAATATTCATCTACAGAATAAAAAACTTTATTCAATAAAAATTATTTCAATCTTAATTTGAATATTTTCAGTTCAGGAATGGATTTCATAGTCGATGGTAATTTATTAGAAATTCTTTTTATTGATGGAGAATTAGAAAGAAACATTTTCTTGAAAAAGCTATATGTAGATCATTATGGTATTTTGTGTTAACTGTATGCACTCGATTATTCGTTGTAAAATGCTTTAAATTACAGTGTACAAACAAACAAACTTCCAAAATGTACAGACATGGCAAAGTTAAGATTTAAAATTTTCGAAAATAATTTCTACAACTAGTTGTTCTTGATACACCAGCAATATAACGAATTATTTTTTTCTGGGAGATGAAAACATCATTAAATTTGGATGACATTGCCCAAAAGACAATGCCATATCTCAAGCGAGATTCTGCTTGAGCAAAGTACAGCATAATCAACTGGTCATGAGTAAGAACATATTTGAGATTACGAAGCATATAAATCACAGAATTCATATTTGAAACGACTGCCTTGCAATTTTGGCCTAAAAATTTCACACATGACATCTTGTCAATTTGATGATTGCCAAATTTAATGTCAATTTATTTTATTGTGAAAGTATACTGCATGTGTTTTTTCAGTGTTGAGATGAAGAGAATTCCGGCAGAACCACTCATAAAGATTAGAAAATATATTATTACATTGTGTTTCTAGTGTTGCATTTGATTTGTTAGATATCAGAATAGAAGTGTCGTCTGCATAAATTGTGAAATGTACCGATGCACTTACAGATGTTATATTATTCATATATAGTAAAAATAAAACGGGTCCCAAAACAGATCTTTGTGGGACGCCCATAGTAACTGAAATATAATAAGATTTACTGGCCTTTACCGATTTTTTCGTTATATTCGGAACACTAACGTACTGTTGACGTCCAGATAGATAAGATTCAATCCACTTCAAGGACTGACTTCGAATACCAATTGTTGTTAGCTTACTGTATAATAAAGGGTGATTGAGACAGTCGAATGCTCGGCTTAGATCGCAAAAGATTTCAACCGGACACTCACCTGAGTCCATAAATTTGGTCAAAATACCATAAAATGAGTGGATAGCAGTACTTGTAGATTTCGATGCCTGGAATCCGTGCTGTTGTTTGATGATTATATCATTCAGATACAGGTATGAATTGAGTCTGTTAAGATAGCTATATTCAAGAACTTTTAAGAAAATGGAAGGAATTGTTATAGGCCGGTATAGTTATTAATATTTTCATGGTCACCACGTTTAAAAACTGAAATCACTCTACCAGTTTTCAGATAATCTGGAAAATTGCCATTACAAAACGATAAATTGATTATATATCATGTTGAAAACATCCAGACTGCTTTTTTGTAGCAGACTCATATCGTTTTTGATTTCATAGCAAACGGACCAGGTCTCGGTGCATAGAATTTTGAGATTGCATCGTCTTCTAATTTCGAATCGATTTTAGTTTTGTTTGATAGATGTACCTACCCTGATAAAGATCCAAAACTTTCTATCGATGATCAATGAAATCGGAAAAGGTATCTACTTTGGACGCATAAAGATTATCTGTGTGACTGCTGCTAGGTTAGTTCTATAAAACTGCAAATACCTGTGAAATCTCGCCGACTATTCTGAAAATATATCGTCCCTTTTTTCCTATCGGAAAAACTTCTTTTAACATACTGGTGCAAAGTACACGATGAATATAAAAAAACTGTGTTTTTCTAATCTTGTCTACAACCGAATTCGCGATGAATACTTACTGTAAAAACGGTGAAACATTTCATAATTGAATTTATCGATATTGCACAGAAAAAATTTCTTTGAAACTTTCCTCTTCATTCACGCAGTAGTTTTCATATAGAACTCGATATTGTATCTGTAAAGTAGGGAGGGTCAGTGTAGGCCCACAGCACTTAGGCCACATGTGACCCATTGTACATTCTCCCAAAGAAATGTTCTCCTAGGTCATCGTCCATCCTGTCCTTTCCAGGAAGATGGACAGGTCACTAGGAAACATATCCTTTCTATCAGCAGGTGTAGGCCAAGACTTGCCGAAGACACACTCTCTTATTGACGATAACTCGTGCACTCGCATAGGACATGCCTGACAATTTCATCTTCTTGTTGATACATCCTGCATAGAGGTGTGTCCAATAGCCCTATATTATGAGGGTGTTTCCTTGGTTGACAGTGACCAGTCCAAAAACCCTACTGTTAAGCGTAGATTTTTCCTGGTCATCGCCAGATATTTCTTCGGCGCCAGGGTGATCCTGGCAAAATTATATCCTTTGTTTCCGATCCATACTAGCCCTGAGGTAACACGCTGTCAATTCAAGGCGAATAGGGCTTGTCAGCTATCAGTGCAGATTGTTATGTTTTTGCCAGAAATTCCTTTCCTGGTTATTTCTATTGTGGCGATTGAAATACCAGTTCTGTTTGAACCACGCTGGTTTCTTTCCCATTCCCCATTCAATCCTTAGGCTAAGTGATCTGGAGTACAGTCCACATCCTGAGCCTTCTTTGGTTTTTGAACCATCTGTATACAATATGCGTATTGCATTTGTAGCTTCTGACTCTGTGTTCTGTTTTATTTGTATCAAAGTACTTCATTCCATCATTCCGTAAGGGTAAAATTTTCAAAATGTTTTGCAAGATGAAGATACAAAACTCAGTTTTTTCAAATTTAACATCCTGTATGTCACAACAGTTTTGATATTTCGAGATAATTTTGACTCATTTTCGTGAAACATTATCTATATCAAAAATCAACTGTTCATCATGACCACCATAAAACTAGGGCCTACAAAACCTTCATTTCGAACAGTTGCAGAAAGTTCATTAGACCTATTAATTTTTCAGCATAGTTTTTATTAAAGACATGATTTCAGATGGATAAATAATGAATTGAAAAAGTTTACTTTGAATGTTTCATATAAAAGCGGAAATTGAAAAATACATATTTCAAAATATGTTCGCATGCATTTCTGTCAACTTTCAGGTATGTGCTCATTTCATCAAATTGTTATTTACAACCCGAACAACTCCATCGGCCTCTAGGGCGTTGAATACATTGAACTTTCCTAACCATGTTCTCGTTACTTGTTGCAGTATCCACATACACAATGTTTACGATATATTCAAACATAAAATAGTCTATAGGAGATAAATCGGGGGAACGTGCTGGCTATAGGTACGACCCATTATTGGCAATCAACCCATCATGAAATAATCAATCGACTAATACGCCGACGGTTCCAAAATAATGAGGCGGTGCTCCATTCAATGGTACTGAATATATTCCGCATCTTGGCAAAGTACCATTATTTTCATTCGATGAAGTATATTGAAAAAATATATATTTGCCAATTTTC
Organism: Leptinotarsa undecemlineata; assembly: GCA_015342065.1. Lineage (NCBI taxonomy): Eukaryota > Metazoa > Arthropoda > Insecta > Coleoptera > Chrysomelidae > Leptinotarsa > Leptinotarsa undecemlineata. The sequence goes on along the minus strand of WOGP01000592.1, from coordinate 16,857 downwards.
CGGATAGGAATCCTATTATTTTCAATAATACGGCTAACCAACGGTCATAGCACTATACCCAGTTTAAGATTTTCGTACTAGCAGTAACAAAGAATAGTGAAATTAGAATTATAATTATTCGCTAGGTTTTTCGCATTTCCATAGCCACGGCAGTTTCAAGAATCATATTAAGCTTTTCGGAAAAAGTACCCATTCTATCATTTTCATACAGGTTGAAATAACTCGGGGTTGAGTCTTAAGAAATTTCATTTTCACATTTCCACCGGCTGCTTTTCTTCAGGTCAGTTCCGTATAGACAGTAATATCGAACATCTTACACACTAATATTCGAAAATTAATTCACAGGAAGCTTGATATAATGTAGAATTGCTAAGGCACCTATTTCAGTTCAAATTTATTTGTTGTTAGAAGTTCTACCAAATCGAAATACTTCAAAAAGTTTTGTTCATCAAGGAGGTAAGTACTTAGGATTCAGTACTTCTGGAAATACTACGGCGAGTTCAAAGGTCTCCTTGTCACCATACATGAAAACATTCCACTACCTATCCAATTCATTTCTGGTTAAATGAACATTTTCATAACGATATGCTGTATTTTGTTTTCAATTGTAGAAACAGACACCTCCAATGGGATCAGAGTATTAGTTTTTGTAGTTGAGATAAACTCCATGATATCTTCTGTACATGAGCCGCTACTGAAGAGTTTTTCGAGGTTGCTTGCCAACATTCATGAATTCAGTAATATCTTGTTCATCAGCAGTAAGAAGAAATATTCTTTTCGTCATTGGCTTCGATTTTGCTTGTGTTTAAGATAATGTCAGAAATAAATGAAATTTACTTATTTTTCCATTTCGAGCCATAGTTTAGAGGAAATCAACACTTGACAGGTATTTTCTAATGATATATATGCGAATGTCCAAAATCAATACTTCGGAAATCAAAGGCTTGAAAATATCTTTCATATCGTTTGGCTCTGACGCAAACAGAAAATCATCAGCTAGTGGTAGAACCATTTATGTTACTTGATGAGGTTTATAAATTCAAATTCCACCCAAATAATGTACGTGCTACTGCTTTCTGTTTGATCATAGTCTAATATACTCAATCACAGTTTCAGTTACAAGAATCAGTACGTAGCTGATACAATAATTTGTTGTCCAAGAGAATTGAATGTCCATATAAATTTATGTTTGTATTGAATATTTAGATCATTGAATATATTCATATCAATTCATGTTTGTATTAAATATTCAGATTATTGAACTCTGTGCGTTGTTTAGGTAGTTTTTACATTATGAGTAAATTACTATTCCATGTTCGAGAATAATAGCAGGGAATCAGATATATCATTCGTATTATTCAGAACATAGTTGGAAATATGATTTTGAAATTCCGAAAGATTGCGTGCCTGGAAAAAAATTTACTCGAGGTCGAAGGCCAAAAATCTCAAAAAAAAATTGGTTTTTCGCGATTTTCAGGAAAACGCTGAGTTTCCTTCAGATAAAAATTGTAGACCATAATATTCTCTACAAAAAATGTATCAAAACTTTGTTTTCTTAAAGCCACCTGAAAAAACTATTTTCTTTCTGACGCCAAGAAAATCTCAGAATCAAATCACAATATATTCGTCAAAAAGTTCACCTACTTTTGCAAAGAGTCAAAATCATGTACTATTTTTGCACGCAATAACTGACTGTGATACGACGTCTGCATTTTACAGGAGGGGTAAAGCAACAGTCTTTAAAATGTTTGAAAAACAATATTCAGTTCAATAAGTTTAAGTTTTCAAAAAAAGTAATTCGACTCAACAAGAAATTTTCACCAACGGGATTCAGTTTCTTTTTTCTATGTACAAAGCTCCAAAAAAAACACCTGCTTAGATAAGTATCGATATGCATGTTTCGTAAAAACACTGAAAATAAGAAACGGGTTCAATTAGCTTGTCTTCCTCCAACCTCAGTTGCTGCTCATCAACATTTTTTCCGGGTATATTACCAAGTTCAAGTGTGGCTTGGTTATCAGCTAGAACCAAAAGACTGGGGTTGGAAGTTGGTCGACAATGCATTAGAACCTATTCAGACTAAAGTCCTACCTGCGCCGGAAAAACTGCCGAACATAATTTGTTGCAACTGTAATAAGGGATGCAGCGCTAAATGTGGTTGTAAGAAAGTTGGAGTGTTGTGTTCTCTGGCATGTACATATTGTCAAGGTCAGTCATATTGTAATGCTGAATCACCAATAGTGGAGGATTCATTTGATACCAACAAGGAAACATGCGATACATCACTCCTGACATAGTTTACCTATACCCAGGATGAACATCAAGAAGAAAGAGAACATCAAAAAGAAGAAGAAGACCAAGGAGAAGAACGACAAGAAGAAGTATTCGAAAATTATGACTCAGATGAATAAATTTTTACATTATTTTAATTTCAATCGCTTTTATAATTTCCAACCCTTTCTGATATATTTTATTATGAAAGTTTTCGATTTGACAGAATCACAACAGGCATGGGGAATAGGCCTACTGGGGAAACCACGTTAAAAAAAACGCCGCTAAGTACACTACCTCATAGGTGACTTTTTGACTCGTCGCATCTCAGAAACGGTGGCTTCAAGAATAAAAGTAATACATTTTTGTAGAGAATTTTATAGTCTACAATTTTTATCTGAGGTTATTTTATGATAAACCTTACCGTCTTCCTAAAAATCGCGAAAAAACAATTTTTTTTTGAGGTTTTTGACCTTTGACCTCGAATAATTTTTTTCCACGCATCGCAGTCATTCAGAATTCTGAAATCTTGTTTTTAACTATTTTTTGAACAATTACATGCGTTTGCAGCTCGTTGTGAATTTATGTACCTTCCAATGTCTATATTGACCGGATTTATACCATTTGCATTTGTAACTAACACTACTGCATTTTCATCCCATAAGAAAATGTTCAAACGAATACAATAAAATGAAATCATTAACAATGTACACCCTTATATATCTATACAACTATTGTCGGTAATAACAGACTTTATGACTTGAATTTTGTTTACGTATGACAATGTTACGTATAACAATGTGACAATGTGGACCAAGTTAATTTAGCCATTCAGTAGTTTACATCAGCAATGTTTATGAATTTACACTGATTCCACATAATTGAGTTCACATCTCTTGCCTGCATAGTGCAAAATTTCCGTATTATTTAGATTCAGGAACTTGTGGTTGCTTTCCAAGAAATGGTTTGAAAATATCGAACCATTTTCACCTAGTCTGAAGGACCTTTCGTGTTCAGCATACCGTTTTGAGAAATTTTGATAAGACTGTCCCACATAAACATAAACACTATGAGGTACACTCCGAACACTTAAGATTAAAAACTTCTGATATCTTGTCCACTTCATTTTTGACATTATAAAGGAATTAGATAACCTGCCTCTGTTCTTCTTCCAAAATATATTGAAATTGCAAATTTCCTGATGTTTTATTGATCTGAGAGTGTATTAATCTGTATATAAATTTGAGGCTTCGTTTTCTGACAATCCAGATAACAAAGCCTTAAATTTACGTACAAAATAATATACCTCCAGATCAACGATGTCCACTCACTATTGGTGCAATTAAAAATCAATAAATTTGAATCTGCAACATATTTTGATAGTGTAGATGTCTGCCTTAGTGCTTGCCGCACTAAGGCAGACATCTTAGTCGCACAGATGCAGAAGGCTGTCATTCTTGGCTCACTGCGTTTGCTCAGGGCACATGATTCTCGGACTCAATGATCACTTACCTCACGGTGTGGGGAGTGGTCATTGGTTGATAATACTGGCGCGCCCTCCCGAATGTATCGGGGCTTCGGGGGATAGGGCCTGACCAGCGCACACTACGGTGAAAAAAAATAATAATATGTTTATTTTCTCATACATGATATAAATTACATGGAGTGCTATCGAAAATGAACAAGATAATCACAGAGGCTATATATATCTATAGCTTTCTCGTGATGAGACTATGTTGTGAATTAAGTATATAAATACATTTACATCACATTTACATTTCATTAAAAAATAATGAGTGATCAATCAATTACTAAATAAACCTAATAACAAAAACAGTAGATACAGACGGAATACATAGTTATTTTCATCTACTCAATGATTCCATAGGTCAAATTGAGGATGATGATGATGAAAAAAATGTTCTTTCGGTATTCAGAATACGTTTCTTTACTTCTCTGTTAAACATATAAGAATTGTTTATATTTTTTATTTCTCCTGGTAATATTTGGTTTAAGCATGGTCCGAGATATGTTGCGTTTCTTTGTCATATCGTGGTGCATTGAAAGAGTTTTCCATTTTCCTAGTTATTGTAAGAGTGAATGATTGGTTCTATTTTGATATTTCCTTTTTTGACATTACTGAGTATGTTCATACAAAAAAGTTGTCGAATATCACACACCATTGCTTCTTTAAATAAGGCCTCAGTTGGATGAGTTTTTTTCTATTAAATATAATTTTCAGTACCCATTTCTGTATGACATATAGATTCCTAAGATAACAATCATTCACAATCATGAAGGGTAAATATTTGGTTTTTTCGAAATGGATAGTGAGTTTATTGTGACAGAACCATTTTTCAATCTCAATAAAATATTTTTCTGCAAAAGCTTTTAGTTGGTTCCATTGTCGGTATACAAGACAGCAAAGCTCAATGTAACGAATTAAAGAATTAACTGTCTTAAACTAATTTATTTTTAACAATACTTCACTAACACAACTAATTTATATACACAGCTTAGCAACTAACAATTAATTTATCTTTACCGTTTATTAACCTTTCTTTAAACATACTTTCTAGATATTGACTCCCTCTATGGACGGAGAGAGACCCATAGCGATTTTCTAGATATATCTAGAGAGGTCTCTGAACCCGCCTAGTATTTTCCCGGCGTGTCAGACCGCTTCTTGCGCGGTCATGCGTTTGATTGCTGAGGTATTGGTAAGGGCCGGCTTCAGATTCATTACAGTAACTTTTATTGGTATCTATAGCAGCTCATTTAGATACATTGTGAACAGAATTGGTCCTAGAGAGATGACTATTTAAAGGTCGTTCGAACGCTTTCACATATCTCCTCTTCTCTCTCTCCGCTTTACCAGTTTAGTGGGAGTTGACCGTTTTTCTGCTTGATCAAAGGTTTCCATGTGTTCCACATCGCTAGCTGGCGGAATGCGTCTTTGGACAGCATATATGCAGCTTCTTTGAACTTCCTCCCAAACCAGTGTTCCTTCCTGTGGATGATCTCAGCTTAGGACCACTTGATTTTATGTTAATGCATCCAAACATGTTCTGCTTTTCCCGATTTGCTGGTTTCTCTTCGCTGTGTGATTCTCTTGTGCTCGGCAATGTGAACTCCCACCTATATAGGATTTGCGCACTCACAGGTTATCCGGTAAATGCAATTTTTGAAATCGCAGTCCGCGTTTGGTGGCCTGGTTTTCGTTAGGCTGCTACGGATTGTTTTTCCGGATCTGAGGCTGTTGCTGTCTTCCAGCCAAAATCTGTTCTACCATCACCATTGAAGATCTTTCTTGATGATGCCTAGATACTTCTCGCAATCTTCCTCCGTATGACAGGGCCCGAAAGCACCAGAGTCTTGATGATTCCTCTTTTGGTAGATTGATGGTGGTTGGATTCGTGATTCAAACACTGTCCTGTTTGAGTGGGTTTTCGGTATGCAAATGTTTCCCACTCAGTGTTGGCCCTCGTCACCAATACGTCTGAGAATGGCAATTTGTTGTGGATTTCCTTCTCCATTGTGAAGTTGATGGAAGGTTTTGCGCTGTTGATGTGCTTCAGAAAGGTGTCTAGTTTTGTATTTCCATGGTTCCATACTATAAAGGTGTCGTCAACGTATCTCAACCAGACTCGGGGCTTCTTTTGGGCTTCTTCAATGGAGTTTGAAACTCTGGCCATTTAATTATTCAATTATTTTAATTTTTGCTTATTTTTATTGTATTGTATTAATTGCTCAATATAATTTGTATTTTTAGCTATCAATTTAAATTTTCAGTTTTATGTTTCATGTTCAAATCATATTATATCATATTAGACGATATCATATTAGACGACCTAGTTAAATTCCTCTTGTTCTAAAGGAACGTTATTGAAAGAAGAGACCATAAAAGACACTCGATAAATTATAACCTATTGAAATGGATTTTTTATTAATGACAGGAGCAAGTTTATCTTTGATGTAATATTAATTTTGAAAGTTGTACGTACGTGTTTGAATATTCCCAGATTCTGAAATTTTACTATTTATTTAGGGCACCAATCGAAGAAATTATATTAGTCCGCGTTCGATTGTGGGCTAGTGAATTTTTGTCCATTCATAATATTTGGCCATTACTGAACTATAGATCATTGCTGTTTTCTTTTACATCAACTTTGAGTTTTTGAAATCAGAATCTAGGTTGTTAACTTTCTATTGCCTTAGGATCTGTCTTGAGTATGGTTTATGACTATTCATCATTGAGAATATCTAAAGTTTTAATATCAAATCAAGATGATTATTAGAAATCGCTTTCGTTTTCTTTGTAAAGTTTGAAAAACCTCAACATATCTCAAGAGAGATATATTAAATGACGAAGCTCTATTTTCAGTTAGAAGAGAATACCTCTATTTGCGAAGCCTTGAGGAACCTCACATCCAGAGTATAACAATATGATAATGATGTCTATGTTTCATTCAACTCAATCATCCTAGAGATGAATTGGAAATTTTTACTTCACGAGAAAGCTGGAAAATCTACAGAATCTCAGATACAAACATACCATAAAGAAGCTTTAGGCATAACAATGGAATTGGGGTACATGAAATTAAATTGTGAGCCGTTTCATTACGTGCGACAGCCTATGAATACGAATTATTTTGAAAGAAAATAACGTTATAGAAGAAATCGAAATAAATCTCACCTGTGAAGGTCGCCGTGGTGATCCGTAATGACGGCGCCAGGTCGATAGGGGGGCTAACCCCCCTGGCCCCGCCTACCACATACTGTTTATAGGTATCTGAAAATGAAAAAAATACATTTGAAAACGTCTGATAAAAAATGAACTGTTTCTTAGGACAATTGTTTTACTACTCGTATTGTTCAAAACATAAATTATAAATTCCAATATTTTTGGTGAATACTAAAAATTTTGATGTATGTACCTTTAAGAGTTAACGGATATAAGACTGACAAGTATAGTAATGAAATGAAAAACGACTGCAAATTATTGAATAATTATCTGGTCTACATCTCAGTCATATTTGACTAAAACAGTATTTCCAATTATACAACGAATTTAATTTTGATTTTTGTTAATCACTCCCAATCAAACCACAGATATTCGTTGTGTTTATTGTTGAGCAAGCAGAACGACTTTTTTAGGCTGATTTTGTACTCTATTGCAGAATTTTTTGCTCTTCATTTAACAGAGATATTGTGTATTTTACTGGCTAAATTTTAAGCTTGTACAAAAAATAATATTTTCTTGAATCAGACTTAGTCATGATTTTAGACTCCCATTGTCCCTTATCGTCGATTTTCCATGGGTTTGTATCTGTGTGTTAGCGTTAGGTTAGGTCTAAAGTGAGTGAGTCTATTCGACCCTCCACCACAACCCTCAGGGGTTTATTGTGGCTAACACCTATTCATACTCGACCAAAGAAACCCAGCTTCTTAACGAAGACGATTAGTTTGTATAGTGAGTAGTATTTCTGGTCAGATGGTAGGAGAGCCAATCCTGAAAGATTCTGCCAAAAGTCTATAAATCTTCTTGCCATCAAGGTGTTCAATGTTTGTTTGGCAAAGCCTAAAGCAATGCCAATGACATGTTCTGGTCCGATTAAGTTGCTTACAGCACCCTCCTTTGCAATGGAGTCAGCAACTTCATTGCCTCCCAGGCCAGTATGGCTAGGAATCCAGACCAGAGACAATATGTTAAGTCTTCCTATCGAGGAGAGTCGTTTTTGGCAATTTGCTACCAATTTAGACGTTGCTCGGTAGGAGCCAAGAGCTTCCAACGCCGCTTGAGTGTCCAAGAATATTTTTATTGACTTGTGTATGAGGTTGGATTTATCCAATCTCTCCGCACACAATTCAATAGCGTAAATTTCCGCTTGAAATACAGTCGAGGTAGATATCTCTGTCCTGGGTCTGCGACTAAAAACACCTGCACCAGAACCGGAAGAAGTTTTTGATCCATCTGTGAACAATTATCTGTTCTAAATATTTCCTTCTCCCGTATCTGTGTGTTCTGCTAGCTTTGCCGTTAAGCAGGCAGAACCAAATCGAAATCCTGTGCGGAAATTTTGAACTTGAACTTTTGTAAAAGCGATAGGTTCACCAACTTATGAGCTTGCCAAATACTTGACAACCCTACTGCAGCAGTTTATAGGAAATACAGAGTCATTCATTAAATACTTCGACGTGGTCTCCTTGTATAGTCATTTCCAGTGGCATGGTATTTCAACAGACAAACGAATGGTACCGCAATGGGCAATCCATTACGTCCTGCGGAAGGAAACTTTTTCATGGAAAATTTCGAACAACGGGCCTTGAAACAAGCGGCTGCGAAACCATATTGTTGGCTGTATTATGTTAACGATACGTTCATGGTATGGCAAGATGGTGAAGAGTCACTAAACGATTTTCTATTACATCTCAACTCTCTCGACCCAAAAATCCAATTCATAATGGAACGAGAAACTCATGCGACTCTAGCCTTCTTGGATGTTCTTGTGAACAGACCTGAAGATGGAACATTGGGCCACAAAGTGTACAAGAAACCAACACACACAGACAGGTTCCTGAACAAAATCTCTAACCACTAACCACAACAAAAGAGACGGGTTATTAAAACATTAGTTGAGAGAGCACGACGTATCTATTAACCTGAGAGTCTCCCTGAGGAACTCAGTCACCTGAAAAATGCCATACGACCCAGGAGAGAGAACACCAAAGTAACCCCATCTAGGTTAGTCAAGGAAAAAGTTTTCCTTGGAAGAATTTTTCTCTGCTAGGTTGTTCTGATTGTTACTCACTTTTGCCAGGTTTTGTTGACCCATATAACTTATTCTTTTGTGTCGAAATTGTTGGGATGCTTATAGATCCCAAAGACTTCCCTTTGAAGTCGTGCATGGTCATGTGTTAAATTAGAAAGAACAACAGTTTCTTCTTATTTTATTACATGTTCTGCTAGGATTAGCAATTGCTGATTACTCTAGTTGCCTAAAGCCATAGTTACGCTTGTGTTCTTGTATCCTAGTGTTGATGATACCTTTGGTTATTCCAATGTAAACTAAGCCACAGAAAAAGAGAATCTTGTAAACACCGGTGGACAGCGTTTTTGAAATAGTATCCTTTATCGCTCAACGGTAACGTAAAATCTAGGTTCGAAGCAACTACAGATGAGGTGGTGTACATATTTTTATTAACAATTGAATCTAGTACAGTTGTACTGGTAAAATTAGTATCCTTCCATTTATCACACGTATTTCCAACATTTGTGTGAATAATCTGATGTTTTCAGAAAGTTCTACTGTAGGTTGTAGATGACGTTCATTCTTTCATAGCAGCAATAGCATTCGAAGAAATAAAGAAAATATCTTAGTGCTTATCGACTACTCAAAGGCATTTGACATAATTAGTCAAAACATCCTTTTCAATCGGTGGGCCTCGTTATGCTGTTTGGACATACTACTAATAGAAATCAATGTTATGGGTATCTTTGATGATGGTAATGTTATTATTGATAATATATGTATAATCACCGGTGACGGAACAAACACAAAATCTGGCTTTGATAACCGATCACTTTCTCCGGTTCTCTCTCCCATGTCTCATTAGTTATGAAGCGTGGTTATAGCAAAAAAAGTCGATTTACTACAACAAAAAATATTGGATGATGAAAAAAATATGCGAAGCTCTTGTATAGTCTATACGAAGTCAATCCGAATAGCTAAATAGGAGACTAATGACATTACTATTTATTACTAATGAAAACATCCGTGTAGGTTTGTGAAAAATGAAAATAATTTTGAAAAAAATATACCACGCCGTCCATGCAATGCAAAGAAATTGCCGATGTTCTGTTTATGGTAACCATAAACCAAATGTGGCGTTTTATTTTTACTTGTATTTTACTTCATTATTATTTCATTTCAGGTTTTTTTACTTAATAATAATAATAAATGTTATTTACAGCTATTTATTATTAATTCTTCCTTTTTAGTTGTTTCAAGGATTTCAAATCATTTTATATATTAGACAGTGAAAGTCCGAACTAGTGAAATTCATCGTTACGTAGCTAAGAGCGCGCGAATGTACGATGATTCCCAGCCACTCTAGAAGCAGCGATAATAATGCTACCGATTTCGACGGAACTTTGACAAAATTTTTACTGCATTCGATTACGATATTCAAAGGCTAGCCACGAGGATATCGACAAAGTCAAGTGGACGTTAGAGTGCGGTACGGGAAGTGATTTAGTAAAACAATAGACATTCAAATAGTAGTTGAAGTTTTTGTTTGATTATTTAGTGTAGTCAATTGTTAGTTAACCCACGGGTAAAAACGTAACGATACTATAATTTCAAGGTCAATATTCAAATTTCACGGGCTACGTACATTCGATTAGCGATTTTCTTATATTGGCACCCTCGTCTCGAACGTATCTTCAAAGTTCCACTGTCTAGCATGTTTAGTTTGTTGGTGAGAGGCATAAAAAGAAGAACTTGCATCAAATTTTGTGTGAAAATGGAATTAAGTGCTCAAAAGCACTTGAAATGTTGACATTGGCATACGGTGATGGTACCCTGAGTCAGAAACATGTTTACAAGTGGTACAAGCTGTTCAGAGAAGTTCGAGAAGCTGTCGACGGCGATCCAGATTTGCTTGGAAGGATCATAAATGGTGATGAATCATGGTTATATGGTTATGACATGGAAACCCAAGTTCAATCGTCCCAATGGAAGAACACAGGAGACCCAAGTTTGATCAAATGTCAAAATTTTGCTTACTGTTTTCTTCAATTACCTTGACGTAGTGCATCAGGAGTTCTTGTCACATAGTCGTACGGTGAATAAGGAGTATTATCTTGAAGTTATTCGCCGCTTGCAAGAGCGATACGCCATTGCTTGTTCGTAATTTTTTCACCAAAAATAACACCGTAATCATGCCTCAGCCATCGTATTCATCAGATTTGACTGCCTGCGACTTTTTCCCGTTCCTAAGATTGAAGAGACTCATGAAAGGATGGCGTTTTGCGACGATTGAGGAGATAAAAACCGAATCACTGGGAGAGCATATCAGAACTGCTTCAAAGAAAGGAAGAAATGCTGGCACATATATCTGAGGTGGGGTACTTTGAAACAGCCAAAATAGAAATTGGTAAATAAATGAATATTTTTGAACAGACAGCGTGCATGTTTTCTCTGCGCAAATTTTCCAAATTAATAGAAAAGTACCTATATTGCAAACTAAATAGCCGTTTAAAATATCACTTTGTTGATCAAGAGTTATACTTGTGTATTACATTTCACACAGTTATATTTCCGATCCTCAATACATATCTCATTTTCATTACACAAAATGGAATGCGGATTGCCTTTCAGTTTTCTGTTTCTACGTCTTTTGGTATTTTGTGTAAGAGGTGCATAGAAAGGGATGTTGAAAGAAATTCTCGGGTACTTATTTTCATTTGCTGATATATCTGCGCATACAAATGTCAAAAACATCTGGAAACAGTTTTATCTATAAACAACACATACTCATTAACTAGTATATGAATAATGTTAAATACCTTCCAGTGAAAATCAAAACAAGTTAATCCACATCACCAATAAGTTATTCATCACTTTCCGCGGCCGCAATAGGATGGAAGTGTATAATGTATACGCCTAAACTGAATTGCAAAATGGCGTTCGCGCTGAGGAAATGGAAACACAAAACATTATCTCAAACACACGACCACTTCAATAATGTGAGAATTACACTTGAAATTACACAAAAAAAAAGTTAATTTCACTTCTCGCTTTATAGTTTCACTCAAATCAAATGAACCCGTTTCCACCACCAAGTCTCAAACTGTCATTAGGTACACCATTTCCAAACAGACTCGTCTAACCAACTTCGACGTTATTCAATTAATCAGATCGTATCGCATGTTAGTTCATAACCTTTGATTCAACTAACAGTTATTATATCTTAACTGAAAGTAGTTTTTGCTCGATAAAAATAACCAAAACGTATAAATAACCCGAGTTATGTTTTAAGGTAGCGCGACACACATATACAACCCCTATAGTCTTATTATCGACGTGCGCTCTCGCGAATTCGGGGGTGGGGAGTTCAACGACTCTGGAGGAGAAATTGCCGCCCCTGATGGAAATGTCTGGTCTCAATAATTTAGTTATTATTGCAGTTTTTGATGTCGAAGATGGCATTTTCAACTATTTAGTCATAATAAATTTTGATGAATCAATGTGAATTTGAGTTGAAGTTGGGGTATACTCAGAAGTTATTTCTACTAGGTACTCATCTATAGTTTTTATGATACACTCAAACATCAAATATTTGTTTGAATTTTTGGGGTTGTTTTCTATAATAAAAGATCCGAAAAAACAAATGTTCCTCAAAAAAACTTTATATTTAACTAACTATCTAAAATTATCATTGTACTAGGCGCCACCACAAGAAAGATTTCTGTAATGTACAGAACTGAGTACTAGATATTCTTTTTTTTACAACCAAGCTATGGATTATTTAGGATGCTCTTTTTTAGGAAACTTTCAATTCATCAATTATTCACATATGAAATACTCCAATATTTAAAAAATAAATAAATAATAAATATAATTATTTCTGAAGAATAATCGCTGAAATATATAAAAACAGAAATAACGTCACCAGTAAAATAATGTCAGACAGTATGGCTGAGGTATTCAGCAATAGTAGGTATATATAGGGTTCTATATGTATTCAGTAGAATTTTATGAATTCCCTTTTTGAATTCACCAAGTTTATTCATTTGCTTGATGCTGGTAGGGATTTTGTTGAACATTTTCTTGCTTTGATAGAACGGGATCCTTTCTGTAATAGTTAGTCCATGTTTTGGGTATACATAGTCAAAATTTCTAGTATTATATACATTTTGTGGTGGACTATTTGTAAATATATGTTTGTTTCTAATAAGGAATAACAATAGTTCTTGTATGAAGACTACTATAAGTGTAAGTATTTTAAAACTACTGAATATGCCTATACGTGATTCACTTGAGTTTAGTTTCAGCATAGTTCTTAAGGCTCTTTTTTGTACAACAAAAATTTGGTCTGTATTTCTACTACCTCTAAAAAAAATAATCCCATACCTACAAACAGATTCAAAATTGGAATACAACACTGAGTTCAACTTTTAACAAACATTTTGAATATGACTGTTGAAACACAATGTACTGTCTATGTGCAGTCCTATTTTGAGTAAAATATTCGTCAGCCTAATTTCTTGAGATAAATCAAATCCCGCATGGTTTGTTTGGAACATTACACTTTTGGTTTTATTGTCATTCAATATAAGTTTGTATCTCCCTCACTCATCTGCCTTACAGAGGCTTTCTTTAGTTATGGATATCAGAGCAGGATAGTCTATTACATTGACCAGCAAGTTTGTGTCATCCGCATAATTTGCCAAATTTGCAATTTTCCCCACAAATGTCCTCCAGTTTATTTAGAAAAATGATAAACATCATTGAGCCAATTATACTACCTTTTAGTACCCCAGTATCAATTGATGTTATGTCTGATTCAGCTTTGATTATTTCCTTGTTAATTAACACTATTTGGTTTCTGCCTGATATATAAGATTTAAGCCATTTCAGCCCAGGCCCATATGATTCCAGCTTTTGTATAAGAACTGAGTGGTTCAAACAATGAAAAGCTTTCAACAGGTCTAGAAATAATCCCAATGCCAAATTATTGTTCTCAAGTTGTAACAAAATATTTTTAATGAACTGAAAAATTGCTGTATGTGTTGATTTCCCTTTCTGATATCCATGTTGCCACACACTGATAAAATTACACTGCCTGAAGAAATCCGTCACCCGTTTGCATAATACACCTTCAAAAATTTTTGAGAATGAAGACAGTAGACTAATTGGTTTAAAGTTTTCTAGTTTAGAGGATCCCCCTTTTTCAATATTGGTTTGACTAATGCTAGCTTGAGTCAGGAAAAACTCTGTATTTTAGAGAATTGTTCACAATATATACAATCGGGTCTATCATTTCTTCTATACATAATTTAATAATTTTAGAGGGGACTTCATCATGTCCTACTTATCTTACTTTTAACTTTTTTTAACAATTTCTATTGCATTCGTTGGTGTTAGCAGTATTGATTTGTCATTTGATTTTATTTTGTGTGAAAACTTTTCATCCTGTTGTTGCTTCAATAAATTGGAGACTACAGTTCTCAAGAAGTTATTATAGTCGTTTGCTACAGATTCTGCATCTTTGTCTGACAGAATACCTTTTTGCCTCATTTGTTTATTTCCTTATTTACAGATATCTGTACCTATTATTGTAGTGGAACATTTGAACTTCTATAAAAAATATGAAGACGGTGGACCATCAGGCTGGTCCACCGTCTGGTCTGATTTTTCTAAAATACAGTATTGTTAAGGCATACAAAGAATGGCTGGGTATTCATACATTTGGAAAATATGCCAAACCCAAAGGTTCTGCTACATGGTTAGTGAACTCTGGGACAGATATAACCACATTAAAAAGGCATGGTGGTTGGAGATCACCAACAACAGCAGAAGGCCTTATTCAATACTCTATAGCTGCGAAAACGAATGTTTTTGAAAGGCTTTCCTCGAATCCCATCCGTGGTAACAGTATTTCACAAATAATAACACTCTGTTGGCGTCTTTATGGATCACCTCTCGAATACCCAACTTGATTGGTGATACGCCAATCAAGAAGAGTATTGCATTTCTGGTCTGTGGGAAAAGTGTTGTTTTTGAATTTTTTTCTACGCCAGATGTTCTAGTTTCAAGTTTTTATTCTTTGATTTTGTGTGAAACATGTTTCTACAAAAAGTGCTTAGTTTTTGAAAAATAAATCCTTGCGGGTTGCTGTGGAGGGATGAATAGACCCACTCACTATGGACCTAACGTAATATAACCTAATAACAAATTTTTTCAGTCTTTATGGAATTTATTCTCCAAGTAAGTGTTTCAGTGCATTATGTTTCATATAAGAGTAAAATCAAAATGAATCAATACTTAATTTAAAAATATTATATGCTATAAAAATTGTGTAAATTCCATTTTTCCATAATAATATATTTTATATTTACTGACCCTTGAGACAGACCATATATGTATACGCGAGCTTAATGCACAGATGAATGCACAGTTCAATTATATAGATAATATAAAAATACAGACAGGGCCGTAGCGGGAAGAAAAACCAGGAGGGGGGGAAACCAAATTTTCCCAACCCCACCAACAAAATTTCCCAACTTTCGAAAAAATGGAAGCCGAGGAATTATATTATATTAATTTTCTTACTTACCTATCCAAAGATTAGCTGAATGCTTATGCCCGTTAGAGTATGCACAAACAAAAATAAATTTTGGTAATTATAAAAATAATAATGGGAGTTATTCTACTTTGGACCAAAGTCCTTGGTCTTTCACCATATTCACCATTTATAGGGATATTCATTACAAATGAAAGGAAACAATACTTAAATAATATTGTGCTTATTGTTTTCTGCTATTATTTTTTCTATCTTCACGGCCCGAAATTTCCCAACTTTTCCAAGTCGAAAAAACAGCGAAAAATTGGGAATTTTGTAAAATTGTCACTTCTAAATTTGTGGACTATTCAGGACTGTTTTTTTACTTGGGAGAAATTAAACTTTTTTGAAGATTTCAAACAACTTAGAATTCTCTTCAAGTTATGCATGTTGGGAAATCCCAACCTTCTCCTGGTTCTTTCCCTTTTCTTATTACCTCTCCTTTTCTTTTCTCTCATTTTTATTATTTTAATTTTTATTCATTTTTTACTATTATTTTTTTCTATCTTCATGGCCCAAAATTTCCCAACATTTCACAACTTTTTCCCAAGTCAAAAAAGCAGGGGGGGAGGCTTCCCATTCCCCTTCCCCCCATGGCGTCGGCCCTAGTTAAAATCACTGAATAAAATTGGCTCACTAGTCAAAGTATACTCCAGTTCGAATAAAAATTTTAATGGTATAAATATATTCTCATATTAGCATTAAACATATAATAAAAGATACACAAAGTTCAAAGACAAAGGCCAGGCTAGAGTCTATTAAATATCAAATACAAGTATTTATCTGAGAACCCACCTATTTCTCAATAATACTATATCCTGCTAAATAAATATATAAATCATGTAAGTCTTAAAAGTAAAAAATATAGTAGGCTCGTTTATTGTTCATTTCATGTTTGTTGTTTCTGATCATTCGTTTTTATTTACCCTGGCCACTTTACTTGACGCTAAGGAAGCTGCTATCGCGGGGATTCCCCGGTCAGAGACCTCGAGACTTCCCAAGAAAGCCAATCAACTATCGCATGCAGACGCAGTCTCGCTTCATGTTTCTATATTATACAGGCTGATTCACGGTGGATGGCACATTAGACGTTTCTGGTGAACCAGACAACGGATCATTTTGAAAATTTAACGGAGGGCATATTCGGACATTCTCTAGCCAACTAAAATATTTTCGACAATGCGGTGTTGCCGCTTCTATTAGAAAGCAGTAGCAACTTTGATTTTTCAAATGGAA
>WOGP01000591.1:0-23301 GCA_015342065.1 Leptinotarsa undecemlineata | reverse complement strand
CATCGGGTCAAGCCTATCGTATAACTCTCCGACGAACCGCCAACGACACATTCACTACAGCGTATGTTTATCAATCCATCCTGGCATTTGAATGGATAATAGTGGAGTTCGAGTTCGCTATTATTCAATATAAACTCATCGACTCCTGACATTTTTCAGTTTAATTCCCAGGTTTCCTTTTTCTTCGTCGACGTTGAAGTTTTTTGTATTTGATCAGCTCATTAAAGAGAATCGCCTTTTGCTGACAACTTTCTTGAAAATTTTTCTTTCTAGTTATATCACAACGGGAATGAAAAATGTCAAATCAAAGATATCGGGCTGGAATTTCCAGAAAATGCAATTTTTCTCAAGTCAATAATACCTCATAGAAAATTTAGAAGATGTGAAAAACCAATAGTGTATTGGTTAACATGAACCATCAAGTTCCGCAGGAAAATATAAGCATACAAATCCAATGAATAACAAGATTCACTTTCTATAGTGAATAGGGCTCTGTAAAATGATATGTAGCTGTTATCCTAGAGTTATTAAAAATAATTCAGGTAATGGAAGACTGAAATATTATCTCTGTTATTATAGAATTTCATTGATATCGACTCTGAAATTTTAGAGACCAGTCCATTATTTTCACACTAGCTTGTGAACTGATGGATTAACGCTTGTAGGTTTAGTAACTCCTTTGGTCCATTGGTTGAAGCTAAGGTTTCTGTTATACAGCTGAAATTTGTTCAGGTGTACTATGAATACACACTGCCCAGTGAGCCAATCCCTGTCCTGTTTTGATAGATTTTTTCTCAGACGGCTTGCTTGTGAAGGTTTTCCGACATGCATTCCCTAGTGTATTTTCCCAGTTCACCCAATTTTTTCGGTCTTTTGATCCATTAATTTCATCTGTTTCCATACCACAAAATTTGATAACCCCACAGCTGCACTAACAGGTACATATGAAGTTTCTTCACTCTTGAAGTTACTCATCAACGTCCCAAGTGCAGCCTGGTTGTCTGTAAGGATATGGATCCGCTCACAACATTAGGACCTTGAATTAGTATTCCTTGCGCTTTGTACGAGTATAGTACCGCCTGGAAGAGAATGTGTATTGACCAAGCAGAGATCATTGACGAAAATTTTGACTGTTTCAATAATGAAATTTGAGTTGAATATGTGTTTTATTTCAAAATATGAAGTGGTAAAGTCAGTGATATATCATTCTGGTAATTGAATTATTTCTATTATAGCTGTGTAATCAATTGTCACTGATACTCTTCATTACCGACGTCCTGTGTCAATCACTAATCTACTATGGATTAGTAAAGGTTTCTACATTATACAAGTAGCAATCTGAGATGAGAAACCGTTTCTCTATAACTTTGTTTAAAAATGTGTTGAAGTTGTTTTTTAAAAATTTGTCATAATATAATTTTTTTCAATAAAATATTTTTTACGTTTTCAAAAAGCTCTCCCGAATAGCATGTAGTATACTCGTCTTCCATAGCTCCTTTAGGTTTTTTGTGATTTAGATATAGTTCATTCGTGACCAATGTTTGAAGATTATTTTCTCAATTGAATTGACTGGAGTCGTAACAAATAAAATACTTTGTAGAAATTAGACGAAAAGTATTTTCTCTATGCTATATTCAATATGAATTTCCATAACGTTATGCCAATCAATTTTGGTCTCTTATATCTGTTCATTGTATTTCATACTTATATATTAGATTTTGATATTTATTTCAGTTGTCTAAGTTGATTTAGGGTGTATTCACTGTCATAATTATAATAACGTTATAATAACGTATTGAACTTATGAATTTCTATGAAAGCATTTATGTGAAGAATATTTGAATATTTTATTCGATTGGTTAAATTCAATTAGGACAGAGACAGTGATTGACATTGCGAGAATAATGCACAGCTAACCTCTGAGAGTCACGTATAATTAAAGAATAATGGCACTTTAATGTTGATTTCGTGGCTCCCAATTTTATCGCTGTTGGAAAGAAGCGTTGTAGAGTTATAAATCTCTGAAATGGGGGCCTAGCGTTCAATTTTTTCATAAAGATTTGAAGGAAATGAAAATACTCAGGCACTCGCTTGTTTTATGTCTACATAAACTGACCGCGACTTATATCAAGATTGTATTAGTCCTTACTCATGGGAAGCCTAACTAACTCTGTTTCATTATTGAAAACACGTTAGTGTAGATGGTTATAATTATCACATGAGAGATTACATCCCGATTTTGAAAGGAATTTTTACCAAGTAATAAATTTCAATAATTTTTCATTCGCCTCAATCGAGATCCTTTTTAGCCATCTATTCTACCTCAGAAGTGTAATAAAACTTTCATTATCCGCAGAAAGATGACAAATTCAGAAATTACCAAGTTAAATTAACTGCGACTTGGATGTTTTAAAGTTTCAAGACTGAATTGGCCATTTAGAGCAGTAAATCAGCATATTACCGGTTCACAATTTGAATTTATTACTTTGAAACCTCGACCTAGTTCAGTGTGAATTATTCCAATGTGAGGTTGGAGAAAACGTTTGATGTTTCTCTTGAGTGCACTAGCCGGATTCAACGTGAAATATGTCTTGTTTTTGTACTGTGGAATTCACTCTAGTTTCTCAGTTAGTTTTTAATCCTAATGGAGGAAAAATGTTACATAGCAATAATATAGGAAAAATATTTGATACTAGTCATTTTTGTGGGAAAAATTCAAGAGTTTTCAACGTCCTTTCTGGAGATTTCCACTTTCTACAATTTGAAATAAATGAAAATTGCAATAAAAAACGCATAAGAAACACTTTAATGTGAGATTTCCACTCGAAAGTGTACTAAACCCAGACTCGTGTTTCGCTTAACGATAACCATCTTCTGGCGTGTGACGTGTTGTGGTTTTGTTAACTTTCCAGTGTAAATCTCACATTAAAGTATTGATCACTTCTATCATATTTTTGTAATGGAAAACTTTATACAGCTGTTGAAAGAACGAACATTTTAGTTCACATCGATATGTGGGTGTGTAAATAAAAAAAAAGGAATTGAAGATACCCGGTACGATCATTTCTGAGGAGTTGTGTGAAGTACATTCCTTTTCAGATATGAAAAATATATGCTGATTCTTTAAGCTTACGTCTTTTTGCTGGTGATTCATTAGTAATCAATCTCGTTTTGTTCCATTCTACCCTATTTCACCATCTGGTTTCTCCCATGTATCAAAACCTTGATACGGGAGAGAAATCGCCTGAGAAGGCTTTATCAGCGAACCCTTTTCTCAGGAGACAAAATTACGTCAAGCAGGATGGCCAACCAAGTTGAACAGGCCATCATTGATCATCCTTTCACGGAAAGTGCGGAGTGTGCTACTACCCGCCGACAAAGCGTTGGCCTTTGCTGACACGATGGAGCGTCAGTTTCAGCTTAGAGTTGACGACAATGACGACATCGACCACGATATTCCGTTGGAAGATAGGATTCACCGTATCATCAGGAAAGATGACGACGATAACATCCCTCCGGCTTCTGTGGAAGAGCTGAAGGGTTACCTCAGGGCCTCAAAGGCCAAGAAAGCTCCGGGAGTCGATTCAATGACCAATAAGTTGTTGAAGAAGGTCCCGGGTAACTGCGCTAAAAACCTACTGCACATCATAAACAGTTCGATGGCCTTCAGATACTTCCCCAGATGGTGGAAGCATGCGATCGTTGTCATGATCTCAAAACAGGGTCGGAACCAGCAGTTCTCACAGAACTATCGCTCGATTAGTCTGCTCTCGTCGGCGGCTAAGCTGGCTGAAAAAGTCGTTCTGCGAAGACTCAATTAAGAAGTCGAGGACCGAAATGTTGTGCCTGACGAATAGTACGACTTTAGGAGAGAACACTCCACCGAGCTACAGGCTCTGAGACTGGTCGAAAACACCATCGCGGAACTGAACCAGAACAAAAAAGTCCATATCGTTTTATTAGACATCTCGAAAGTCTTTGATCGTATATGGGACGAACGCCTTCTGCATAAACAATCGCGTTCGACCTGCCTCAGGTCCTGATCTGGTGGATTGCCTTTCCTGAAAGACAGAACATTTCAGGTTAGAGTAGGGCTCTCCTATCATCTTTCATGGGTCGGGAACTCGGTGTCGTATCCATGCAATGTGCATTGGATGACTTCGAGCGCTGGTACCTCGAATGGAAGATCCGAGTAGACCCGAACAAGACTCTGGCGATAACCATGGAAAGATTGCTATCTTCTCCGGCCAGAAAAGTGAGGATCTCTGGAAAGGAGATTAATTGGCAAGCGCGGGTAAAGTACCTCGGCTTTCTAAAATACCGTAGGCTCACCTGGAACCCACACATCACAACCGTGAAGGCAAAGATCGAGGGTCGCATCAAAAGTCTGTTCCCTCTGATCAACAGACGTTTTGAATTGAGCCTAAAGAACGAGATTACGATCTATAAAATGATGTTCAAGCCTGTCACCATATACGCTCCAGGCATCTGGGGACAAGCGGCTACGTCTAATATCTCCATTCTGGAGAGATTGATACGGATAATAGTGAATGCTCTGTGGTTCATACGGAACGAAGCCACATGCAGAGATTTACAGCTGCCTTTCATTAAGCAGACTATTCAGTTGAGGAATCAGAAAGTCTTTGCGCAGAAATCCACGATAATCGGTTAGTTAGGGAAGCTATAGATTATGCTGTAGACGACCCCTCCCGATATAGAAGGCCCAGACACTCTGTCGAGTGAGGCCCTCATGTCCTCCATTAAAAGAAGAACAATATCTTCATCCAAACACCCCAGCCAGGAAGGGATCCACGTGGGTCTGAGGACATTTATGCCGTCATCCCATGATCAGTCTTGACCTGTTTGTTCCTCTGACAAACACCAGTCGAAAGGGTAAGGGAGCCGGGCTCCAACCTGTTTAAGCCAAGATGACACGAACAACCATCTGATTTCTAAATGGATTCTGAAAATTTCGATCCTATAGTTTGTCTATTTCTGATACTTGTAATAGTCGATGTTGCACCAATGTACCTTTTCCAATAAGAACAAGGTATCGTGTAAATATTTTTTTTTTATTTTTGTTTTTTTTTTGTGAGGTGCTGGGTTAATATTTGTGGCTACGAATTCTGGCTATGAATTTCAGTGTATTTATTCGTTTTATTAGGCATTTATCAAAACCTACTTTGTAGGTACGTTGGAAGAGATGGATTCACCCAAGTGCAATGCTAAAACAGTCTCCCTTCAAACTGATAATGATAAAAATTATATTAACTTCTTCAATCTACCAGATTGCATCTTTATCAATATCATAATCCAACAATCAGTAATGCTCGGGAACTTTCAACGAATGAAAATTCAGCTAACTTTGAATGGAATCAGTTAGGATCAGAAAACAAAATATCATTCAACGCCAGACAACGCATTTAAAACCAGTGAAAACCACCATAAATTCCCAGGATACCGTCCTTTGTCCCCAGCAAAGTTATTGATACTTGCAATTAATTTCGGAGTGAACCAGCGAACCCATTATTCAAACCTATGAATATGCATTACTCGCAGGTGACCTCCTTCCTCATAAACGTGACCTTTTGCCTCTCCAGCCGGCCCACAACGAGACGGACTCCATTCGAGAGATCGACGAGGTCAAAATTAGCGATGCAACCGCTTCCTTTGTGCCGAGAATAATGCGAGAGGCTTGTACTTTTATTATAAATCGTCGGGGGTGACTCTTTTATGTGAAAAATCCGTAATGGGTGTGTCCGAGTCAGATTCCGGATGAGTTTGTTGATATTATTGAATCGGATTCGTGATGTGTTTCATAGTGGGGTCTTTTTTTTGGGGATTCCTAAAATTTTATTGTTTTGTTTACGCCTTCATCGTTATCGTGTTATATATGACCTTACTGGCTTGGTTCGCACCCTCTTTCAAAAATAAAGTTAAGATATTTTCTATGATTTTAAATTATTAAATTTGATTTTATAATTATCAAGAATGTACAACTGTGTGAGTAACTCACGTACACATCTGGCGTGAAATGAAATTATTAGATGAATTTATGGATGTAACCGTTACTATGTAGTAAAATATCATCATGAAAAATGAGAAAATAAACTTCCTATATTTTCATATCATTTTTTATTTGTAACTAACATTACTGAAGTTTCATCCTACGAGGACATTTATTGTATTCGTTTGAAAATGTCGTTGTAGGACTAAACTGCAGTAGTTGGCAGCAGATCATGTAAGGACAGTCTACTTCCGAACACGTTACAAACATCACTATATCTGTATAGTAGGGAGTTGAAGTTAGATTCTTCTTTTTCTTCTCTAATTCATATGACCGTTGCTTCTCAGTCGAACGCATTTGGCCAGACTCTTGTCGACAGTGAACATAAGCTTCGTTAAGGGACGCAGCTGTCTTGCTCGAGACAATGATACCACCCAAAATTTTCCCTCAATAATTTTGTCTTTTAAAAAAGCACTTGATTTTTTTACTAATCGCCTCCTTCTCTGACCTTTGGATAAATTTAACACATCTATTATCGAACCGATGACCTCTTCCAATTGGTCGAAATCCAGCCTGGTTACTGGCGTATGGGTAGCGCCAGTCCTCTCAATATGACTTCCACTTTTAATGTATTAGATATCTTTTTTTCCATTATAGGATAACGTGAAAGATGAGATTTTCAGAAAGATTTTTGAAAAGATTTGTATCTTGTTATGCCAAAGAGGTATAACTTCTTACGTATTGCATACAAGTACACACATACTCTTTTTTATGGTTACTGATTATGTTTCGAATGAATGAAGCATGATGTTACTTGCCATGGTTTGAAAGAAGCACATTATTTTCACAGTATTCCCTAGCTCTGTTGAGGTCTTCTTGTATTGGTAGAGAGCCATTCTGATCAGACACAGTGAGGAATATTTTCAGATTGACAGGTTTCAAGAGGAAGTTTGGAAGCTTGACGCCATCAGAATTATCCTCAAAACAAATATTGGAAAGTAGAGGACCTGAATATGAACCTTGAGAAACACCAAGTGTCATATCTATAATTTGAAAAGAAGTAGATCATGAACATGCATTATTCGCTGGTGACCTCCGTTTTCATAAACGTGATCTTTCGCCTCTCCCGCCGGCTCACGTGACAGACAAAATTAGCAGTTTCTTTTGGGTCGAGAATAATGCGGGAGGCTTGTACTTTCATTATGAATCATCTGGGGTGTCTTTTTCATATGTTTTGTCTCGTATCGTGGAAAATGCACAACGAGCGTGTCCGTGTTGAATCTCGGATGGGTTTGTTGATATTATTGAACCGGATTCAGTGATGTGTTTTAGAGTGGGATCTATTTGTTGTGATACTGAGAGGATTCCGTGGATTTTGTTGCTTTGATACGCCTTCATCGTTATCGTGTTATTTACGACCTTTCTGGATATCTGTTCGGATTCTCTTTCTAACGAAATGTATTATTCAAAATTTAAAAGTTTGCCAATGCAATTTCAGAAAGAATGCAAACTTGTGAACTGTATATGTTGAAAGTACGGAGTAAATCGGATGATGACTTCAATATCAGCAATTCAGCAATAACATTTAATTTCGCGATATTCTCCGCCAGTTGAAAAGGAGGCCTCAACTTCAATTCAGGGATATTCCTGAAGTGAAAATTTAATGAACCACAAATATGAATAGCGAAGATACTATTCTAATTTGCAATAACAGTAGTGTGAGCAAGAATACAAAAGGGTAATGGGGCGTCCGTGGTCCTAACTGAAGTTTTAACAAAATTGACAATGTTCTCATACAACAAAGCTGTGTTTTCAGGAGAAGAACCATGAGACTGGAAGATATCCGTGAGGAATTAATTCACAACAGAACCTCAGAGACATCAAAAACATGTATGATTATCCGTGTGTAGCAGTGAGTTCACACTCCTGTTGAGGAAATCATTATTGGATCAGCAAACTTCCTAAAGATACTCCGGAACAACCAAAAGTAAGGGATATGGAAGAGATAGCCGGAGCCTGCACCGAGAGTAACGCAAAAATCTACAATTAATTACGTCAAATGAAGCTTAATGACTAGATAATTATTATACAAACTGCACTCGAGGTTTCGATGGAGTTAAGTTCACACTGAAATTTATCACAAACTTTAGATAATAATACCACTTTCATGGCAACTAAGATTCGAATTGATTTATCGGATATGATAACAGATCTATGCATGGATATTCCACAATTTTTTCCACAAGAACACACTCACTAATTTTGATTTCAAAATGTGACCTGTGTATGACCACCTTCAAAAAATCCCATAGGAAGTCATTTCGTCAAAGGTTAATATTTTCATCTAAACTCCACGTGTCTTTACAGACATTGCTTGAAAAAAACGTGGTGCGTCTCAAAACCCCCGACGTGACGGAAGTGATAACTTAAACTAATCTGAGTTGAACTATTTCAGTTTAGGTTATCACTTATATTTCATGTATATTGATATGATAATGTAATGAAAGGTTTATGATAAATTGGTTTATGCTTTCGCGGCCGAGATTTCATTCAGGTTTGAAGACCGTCGTAGTTTGAAACTGCATCCTAACGTTTCGCCAAAACGAGCTGCTGGCTTAGAGGTTTATTCGTCTTGATGATTTACCGACGAATGGTAATTTATAGTTCGTAGGTTGTATTTATGTAGACCCAGGTAGTCTGTCTCTCTTGTTGACTTGTTGCTATTGGCCGAAGCGTTAATCATCTTCAAGAGCCGTAATATTGCATTGCGCTGTTACCACTTCAGCATCTTTGAGTATGGGATTCCAAATCCAGTTAAGCGTTACCGCCTCCTCTCTTCTGTTGTAGTACTCCATATGTTTTTGGATTTCTATGGCTTCCCGTACAACCCGCCTGTGGTATACATGATCGGGGGCAAATAGTTTCGTATCCTCAAACAGTATCGTTTGATCTCCTTCACTAAGCGCGTTTTGTACTACTGACGATTTGTCTATTTGATCTAATCTACAATTTCTGCGATGTTAATTCAGCCTTGTACCCACGTATCATTTGGTGGTACCGATATAAATTTTTTTGCAGGTGCATGGGATACAATTTGCCCCGCAGCTGATAGTGGATCTCTTT
Source organism: Leptinotarsa undecemlineata (assembly GCA_015342065.1). Taxonomy (NCBI): domain Eukaryota; kingdom Metazoa; phylum Arthropoda; class Insecta; order Coleoptera; family Chrysomelidae; genus Leptinotarsa; species Leptinotarsa undecemlineata. The sequence goes on along the minus strand of WOGP01000591.1, from coordinate 14,171 downwards.
TGTCGAGAGTATTAAGAGTTATACCGTCACCAATAACTATCCGCTACCAGGTACGTCGGAAAAAAGATACGTCATTAACAGGTAATAACACTTCTTCCAATACCAACACATCAACAAGAGAGGCGGACTACCTGAATCAACAAAAATACAACCTTCGAACTTGTTGTCGGTGTATCATCAAGGCGAATAAACATGTGAAGAAGTCAGCCAGTCATGCTGGCAGAAAGATGTAGTTCCAAACTACGGCGGCCTTCAATCCCGATTGAACATAGTAATACTAATGAAAAGTTTTTTATTATTAAAATCTGCAATTAATTATTTTGTTTGTGTACAATATATTATAGCTACCATAAGGCAACTATTACTTTTGTAGCAATAAATAATGATACTAATAATTTACCTGCACGAAATTAGTATCATCATTTTAAGGCCACGTTCCACATAACGAAAGAATATTACGTGCTTGCTTATTAGATTTTTATAATATTGTCAACAATTAATCTCTACACTAAACACTGAGCGTTTATCCGACGAAAGAGGAGAAGCCTGCCTGCCTTTTGCTGACGTTTGCGTGAGAGAAAGGGAATCCAGACAGACTGATGCTGTAATGCGTTTGGTTGTATTTTATGTAATTGGTTTGGTACGAATATACACGACACTGAATAGTTGATACGGCTAACGCTGAGAACACTTTCGGAAGCAACAAGCCGAACAAGTTTGGCATTAAGTTATGAGACATCAGCTTGTATGGATACACACAATAATACAATAATGGTCCATTGGAATAGTATAATATTCAATGTGAGAGAAATGTGGCCATTACTCGTGAGAATGACGAAGGCGAGCGTCATAAGTCATTCAAACAAGAAATGAACATACTTTTTTATGAATTATAACAGGAATATTTCAAATTGCGATTCATTTGTAAAGGATAGCCTGAATATTAAATTTTTTGATTCATATTCATTCCAAATAATTTGAGTATTGAGTGGTTGAAAAAAATTAGCGTATATGAGACTTGAACCCAGCACTACTGGCCACTCAAGTCCAACGATCTAACAACTACTCCAATAAGCAACCTACAAACTGTTCAAATTTCTCATAATTCTCGTTATGATGTCTAACAGTGAATTTTTATGAAAATATTGATTTTTTGAAATATAAAAAAGTTGTAGGGAAGTACACTTCTAGAGTCAATGTTTTTATTCCTGTTTCTTTTTAAAAACTATAAATTTTGGTTTTATGATCAAGTTCGACGTTCAAGGACATATGTGGAAATAAGATATTCTCAAAGCTCACTTGCGATTGAAAATAATCAAAATAAAACTGTGAAGTCATGAATTAGCTTATTTGTGATTGGCCTCGAATGTAGTTGTGAAGTTGTGAATCTGGTTGGCTGTGATTAGTTATGGATACTTATTCCTATCAACCCACCAACAAACGGTGAGATGAATGACGACGTAGGAAAAAATTCAACTGTCAGAGCTGTGTTTTCAATCTGGATGGTTTTACATGTAATATGAGTCTATGAATCACAACCATGGTTGTAAAAAAGTCGGCCAAACTAACAAAAGTGACTGAATAAATATGCAAGATAAACTCACCAAGTACCACTGCTCTCTAAACAATGGGTCTGGAAAGGTAACAGAAGGCAATGCACGATAGTGTGGTTGGCCATGAAGCCCATCGGCTGCAGAAGGTGCAACCTCACTAATTAATTGGCTGAAGGGAGAAACGGAGGGATCGTCAAAGTCACGTTTCTTACGCTTCTTCTCGTGTTGCTGCTGGACCCAGAGAACCTAAAACAAAAAGAACATTTGAGAATACAATTAATACATAAGAGACTTAATAAATTATGTGGGTTGTTACAGTTTCTGCGTTTAACGTCTACCATAACAATTGCTATCGTAACATCCCAGAAATATCCGATACAATGTACTAAACCTTTGTTTTGTTTTTTGAATACTGAATAAAATGAAGTCGAGTTGGGTTCAGAGAAAGTGAGTATATTTCAGCATTCACTCTAACCCGCAAATGTTTATTGAGACTCACACCTCCATCAAATTGATTCTAGCTCCTCAATTAGTGTGGTTGGTGGATAATCTAGAAGGTCGACGGCGGAAGTGAGTCTCTGCGAAACAATAAAAATCTAATTCCAGCTACGATACGGCAGGTACAAAGTTAACACTTTGCTGTTTCATCATCTTCTAAATAGAAACAGCATGCCGAAACATTCGCCAATCCAAATCATTTGGGAATGGGAATATATTTATATAAAAATATGATACCCTTCTTACAGTTCAGGTACAGAGTGTCAGGCTAAAACCCAGGGCCATTCCAATGACAGGTTCTGCTTTGATGAAGCCTCCAATCAGCAGGTTCAATATATTTCAGACTAGTATAGACAGGAATCCAGACGTTATGTCTTTCTATTGGGGAGAAATTTTTGACAGTTCAGTGCCAACTTGGATGTTACTTGGTGACGGTCAGGTACATTCTCAGCCGTTTGAATATCTGAGAATATTTTATTGATTGATATTCGAGGTTGTCTTTCACTAATTTTCTCACACGTGGATCAGTGGTGATTATATAGCCCCTGACCAGAAAAATCTCATGTAAGTCTAGATTAATTTACATAAGTGCTGATGCTGTGGTGCATGTGACTCTCAGCCTGAGCCGTTTTCTATAAAATGTGCGATTACAAAGTTGCTTTCATTTGATGAATATTACTAGATTTATTCAATAGATCTATTTGGATCCTAAAACTAAATAGAGTGAATCTGTTGATTTCGAGTATTTTATCGCGACAGGAACTACTGACAAAAAAAAGTTTGAAATGAGAGGCCTCAAATAAGTGTTTCATCAAACCCATTTGCAAAAATGTATATTCTAAGAACTTTTTCGATATTCATAAAAAACATCGAAAAAACGATAGAAATATTTGATATCTATATCGAGCAAATATTTTCACTAGAAATATGTATCTGTCTTGATCTGTAAGAGTAAATGATGAACGTGATTCCACTTCGAAATGAACTATAAATTAGCATTCTCAAAAAATCTACACTATGATTTTCTGATGCATTCTTCAAATAATCATAACTATTGAATTATGATACTGAATTCATGTTATGAAATCTATACCTACATTCGAAGACAATTATAGATAACAATGAAAATATGAAGTTAAATTTTAAATCGGTTCATAAAAGTCAGAACTTACAGAAATCGAGTCGAACTGAACTGATTCAATGGAAAAACAATATTTTCCCAAGATTTTGAGGATTATTCGAGAGGATACCAATGTCTAGATGTTTGAAATAAGTTTCTTGACTGAAAACATTATTTTGATCAGTTGCAATAGTTCGAATGACTTATTTACAGTGAAATTTTGTTTTGGTATAAAATATACAAAATGGAATTTGAAAGGTTTTCATTGAAGCCGACATTTTCAGCAATGAAACAATTGAAAATCTATTTTGGTTCACCCAGAAATTAAAGGAGTTAAAAATGTTTGTTTGAAGGTGGTTGACAATTTTGCGTGATGCATTTCATCAGTTTGGATTTCCATTGTCTAATATGATATAAATTTATTTGAAATCTCTGAAAGACTCCCGAAGATGATTGTGGATACTAATAATCGAAACGTCGTGAAGTAACTTGGTTTGAAATCTTTTAATTTTCATTTCTTGTTATTATTTTTTTAATTTTTCAGCTCGTGTTGATAGTTTATTTTTTTTGGTATTTTGGTTGTTGTTTGTATGTTATTTCACTGAAATTTCAGTTTTTTGCCTATTAAAAATGTTCTTTCGGCTAATCTTTTCAATTGTTTCACAGATTCTTTCAGGAATTTCAAATCATTTTATATCACAGATATCACCCGAAGACGATTGTGGATACTAACAATCAAAACGTCGTAAGTAACTTGGTTTGGAATCTTTTAATTTTATACTATTAATTTTAATTTTTTGTTGATAATTTTTTAATTTTTTAGCTCGTGTTGATAGTTCAATTTATTTGGTTGTTGTTTGTATGTTATTTCAGTGTAATTTCAATTTTTGCTTAATAAAATTGTTCTTTCAGTTAATCTTCTCAATTGTTTCACCGATTCTTTCAGGGATTTCAAATCAATTCATATCATATTAGACAATGGAAGTCCCAACTGATGAAATGCACGATTCAAGAATATTTAATAGAACCCTTTAAATGTATTTCAACCATTTGATAGAATATCAAATTATATTCTCAATAATATATACCTAGTATAATTTTTATTCAAAATTGCGCAGAATACAGTCACTTCAGATTCAGTATGGTGACATCTATAAAAATATGTCAAACAACTAGATGTACAGCGAAACCAAAAATAAAGTTTGCTTAGTTGAAACAAATTCAAGAATTAAAATTTTTCAGAAATTCAAGTACTATTTTCTATGCCATTTTTACTCCATTCATCTTGATTGATTGATTTCAATTTCAAACTTCTTTTTCTACAACAAAATGTAGTAACTAGTTATAAATTCAAAATGAGCTTTCGAACTTCAACACAAATGACCACATATTATCTTTGACATTTTTGTACTACTTGGAAGTTGATATTCAATGAATATAACTTTATATCAATATTTTCTAGTAAGATGGAATTTTGAAAAATTTAAATGGAACTGACACTGAAGTGAACTGGTAAAAAATTTCACGTTTCGAATTTTTCTCCAAAACTTGATCAGACGTGGTCGCTTGTTGCCATATTGATTCCTAAGTCTTCATTTTCAATATTATTTTCATTTTCAATTATTATTTCCACCTGATTTCAGACATAGTCCTATTTATAAATGTCTCCGATATGGAGTCGTGAAGATACAAGTATATTAACATTACCTGCTAGATTTTTTTTTCAAATCACGTTATTGATAAATCACATAAATGTTCACGAATACCTTTGTTGGAAATTCTTGTTATTTGCTTCACATTGTCACTAACATTAATTTCATTACCGGTTATAATAATTGAGATCTATACTAGATTAACCAGAAATTTTTGAATTACATTTTTTTTCTGCTACATGCTTTTGAATCGAGAACTCCCACATTCAAGAGAAAATAGAATGGCATTAAAATGAAACTGTTATGGTGGAACGATATTCTCCCACGAAAGTACCACAGCATGGTATTCCACTAGCGATAAAAGCAGACATACTCATTCCAGGGACACTTATCCAGTTTTATTCTATTTATCGCCCAGGAAAAGGGTATTAGCGAAATTAAAATTCAAACGTTTTCGCTCGAATAAAAGCAGTAATAGAATTTTGATTAAATGTGTACATTAAAACGTCGCAATAATTCAAATCGCCCCCTAAGGCATAACTCATGGCCGTAAACGCGACTGGTCGACCATGTTTTCGACATGACTAGGAGGAGATCCAGTCACCATGGAACAGTTTAATTCCATTGTTATACGCGTCAAAATAAAGTGGTGAATGATATAGAGTAGGCGATCTATTATTGAAAAGATGCTGAAATAAATTTACTGAATAATGAAAAATTACAATTGTATAAAGCTTACAATTGATCACCTTGCTTATAAGTTTTACTATCCTTCTTACCTTAATTGAAAAAAGTCCGCGGATACAGATCTGACATGTAATGAACATAAGGAGGATGTCTCTGAAATTCCTTTTTTTCTCTCGGGAATGTATATATAGGGACAAAATATTACAGTATTTGATTTAACTTTTTTTTAATAAAATCCTTCGAACCAAGTTAAGGGCTATCAAAGTTACAAATTGAAAATGAAGGGATACAGGAGTGAAACCAAAATATCACACAATTTCATTTGTAGAAAATTCATATGATAAACTTGAAATACTATTCAGTACCAAACAAAGTGAAGTGGCCATTTTTCAATGAAAATATAGTTTGGAACATTTTTTCTCGAAACAAAAACATTACAAGAAATACAAACAATATAGTATACAAATTAAACTGTGGAAGCTGTCACTAATGCTCTGTTGGTCAAATCGGACGGTATCTTAACACACGAGTTTCAGAACACATGAGAGACTCTAAGCCCCCACAGCTCTCATCGAAAATGAAAAAGAATATGGAGACATCTTTGATACTAATCATCCAATTATTCTAGATATTCAACCATATTTATCCAAAAGACTTTTGAGCGAAATGACACATATCCTCAAATGCGATGTGTTAACACTAGAAGAGATGTTGATGGCCTTTCGATTTGATACGTAAATTACCTGAATATTTTAGCCTTTTTTCATTCTCTTTCTTTCTGCCATTGAATAGAAAACAGACATCACTTTATCAGAATCAAATATTTTTTGTTTCATGTCATTTTGTATTTGTATTTGGTGTCTCAAAAATTTGGTTGTTGCAAGGTTTTTTAAATACGTATCTAATATATCTGATGGCTTTAAAAATAGTAATATTATCAACACGAAACAACTACTTTTTGGTGAGTAATTCAATTAAGAACTCATTATTTCTTGTGAAATTGAAAATATAATAATCGTATAAGTTTTTTGAAAGGTAAATTTATGAAAATTCATAACTACAGAGCCCTGAAGAAGAATATAATAAAATTCGAAACGTCGGCAAGACAACAATATATTTTTTAAGAAAAAATTGATTCTGTTACCCAACCAACTTTATTTCAGAAAAATTATTGGATCACTAAACTATTTGAGATGATTGGTGATTGTTTTGCTACAAAGTCAGGAACGGACTTTCCTCGATGGTTCAAACCACAAAACTTTGAAATGACAGTATTTTTCAATATTTTTCAACAAAATGAGGTCACTTAGACACTTTTCTGAATCGTGTGGAAAATTCACTTTTGTTCGAAGACATCCAACCTGAGATGTCTACCATCTAGAAGATAACTTCTTGCATGTAGCCTCCATCAGTTGTTCAGTTCCCCTTCTCTCAATGGTTCGTGGCAATAAAAGAGAAGGTAACGCAGCATATTTTTTATATGTGGATAATTTCATCACACGAGATGCAGGAACTGTTCCGAGTATTACGAGAGCTTCATGTATTTTCAATCCGTTTGTCAAGAGTATGCGTTCACAGCCTATATTCATCGACATAACGCTGCCTACGAGTAATTCATTACCACTTTTAGTACTTCCACAATATTGACTGAAATGATTATTTTCCCATTCTCGAGCATCAATATCATACCCGCTGTCATTCGTGACTGATTGCGTCTTCCCGACGCACACGATTCTCGGACCCAAAGATCATTTAAGTATCTCAAAATGAAGGGAAAAAGATTACAATAAGTTTCATTTGTAACAATATTATATGTGGTATATATTAAGGAATATGTGGTATATATTAAGGAATGAATTGAAAAAGATAATGAATTGATGAATGTAGCCGTTACTATGTGGTAGTAGATCATCATGGAAAATGAGAAATGAAAATTTCTATGTTTTTTACCACTTTTATTTGTAACTGAAGTTTATGGAGATTCGTCCTATCAGGACATTATCAATGTATAAGTTTGAAAATGTCCTTATAGGACGAAACTCAGTTACTTAAGTTACAAATAAAAGTGGTAAAAAACAAAGAAATTTTCATTTCTCATTTTTCATAAAAAAAAACATTGACCATAGAGGCTGAACACATGTATACATATATATCATCATATATGCAGTTGTGCATAACGATACGTCTCATCTCAGTTATACATCACAGTATGATATTTTATTCGAAAGTCATGAAAAGATGATGAAAATTGAAAAAATATACTTTGTATGTATATACTTTGTAATAAACTTTCCAAAAAATGGAAAACCATGAACAATTCTGCTAATTTCGAATCACTACAATTCTCATTACATGCTCAAACTGTTTTCCACTAATAACAATAGAAAAAGTATGAATTAGTCCCAAAACGATACCTGATATTTTGGAGCATTTCCGGAATTGACTGATATATATTATTTTTTCGCAACAGGGTGCCAAAATGAAAAGTTATGTAGTAAATAGTCTCATGGATGAATTCCTTATTGATTTATTTTAACCCCGCGTCCGACACGTGGGGTGTGACACACCCTAGCCGTAGAAAAGTCCATATAACTTTTCGAAATTGACGCTCCAGCGTCTGATATATTTAGTAGCTTCTGCATATAGCATCAACTCTCATATTCACATCTCAAATCATTCGTCGTTTGACGTATGTTTGAATCACACCTGTTATAAAGCAATTGGGGTGCTCGAAACCCCATGTGTCTCTATATGTTCCAAAATCGTGCACATTCAAAGGAAACTAAATCGAGTAGTTTTTCAGATTTTTTGATAAAAATAGGTGATTATGAGCGAGAAATGGCCCTCGGTCCTTATGGGATGAAATAGGTGAAACTGTGGAACCTCCATCCAAAAGACTTGAACAAAATGGTCAAAGAAGGTGTCAAAATTGCCATCGTGTCCGTGATCGAAATACAAAATACATTTGTAACCAATGCAATAAATTAATATGCCTGGACCATGCAGAAATGTACTGCGAATCTTGCGTAGAAATGGCAAATGTTGATGACCTTTAACTTTAATTTTATGATTTTCGATAATGTTTTTTTATTTCCATTTCATGATATTTTATTATCCGTTTGGACCAGCAATTTGATATTCATTTGGTCGCTTTATCTGCAAAAGACTTCTTTGAGTAAATCTATTTTTTCCATTAAAAAAACCCATTGTTTTGGTAAAGACGATAGATAACGATTCATTGCTCGTTTTGGTAAATCAAAAATTATTTCATTGCAAACAGAGATATCAAAGTGTAGAGGTATCATAGCAATTGTGTTGAAATAAAAAAAAAAATATTAGTTTTAACAGAAAAATCATAATGAGGTCTCACACACCCCACGTGTCTACAAATTTAACAAAGGTCCACATGGCAGGGTCAAATGATATGTTACATTTGTCACAGTGGCCTATTTTCTACTGGTATGTCACAATACTGTGACTTTTATATATTAATAAATAACCGGAATCTCAACCTTCTCATTTTTAATTTCAATTCATCCAGTTTCGCAAAAAATTTTAATATTTGACGATTTCCAGACAATATCTGTTGTTAAATTAGTTAAATATCTCGATGAGCCCATTTCAATACTATATGGTGGTTTTCTACCCGTTTCAGATTTAAATTACAAAACTGAACACAAAAAGATTCAAAATTCAAGCCGTTGATTGTTAAAAAAAAAAAAAAATTCTGTTGAATTCAAAACCAGAAAAGAAATGAAATTGATTCATCGGAGCTCTTTTATCTGTTTTTTGTGTTTACTGACATTTGTCTAATTTTTTTTTCTCAGGAGCAGATTTTTTCTATTTCGAATGAAAATTAAAAAGCCGAAAAGAATTTGAAAATATGAAAGGAGGTATTCGATACAATATTATATATAGGGTAAAGAAAACGAGAGAATTAGATTTATCAACAGTAACCGTATTTAATTCTAATGAAAGTAGTTTACACTCGGATAAATACACTCAGGATTATTTCCGTTTGTACAGAAAGCCAGGTTCATTTTAATTAGCATACCCACTTCAACTGAATCTATACTAGATGCAATTGCTACATCCCAACTCTAAACTTTTTCAGATAATCCACCTACCCTCTAAGGAGATAATTATTCAGTAGTTGAATTCAAGTACTTACCTATTCTGTATCATAATTAGAGTGAACCCTGCAGTATATTGATGTGTCAGTTGTTACAAACATTTGCTATTCCAAAAAAAAAAAGGAAATGCAAATGGGTATCGAATATTTCTGTGTAGTTTTAATTTTCCTTAAGCTCAACAGATTATCTATCTATGCAGAAATTTGAATTCTCTAATCTTGATATTCAACCTTATAATCAAACTGATATTTTGAGGCAACATTTTCATCGCTAGCTGTTGAAACTATGTAATTTTTCAATTGTATTCTCTTCATTTTTAGGGATTGACTAAATTCTGAACAATTTTCTAGTCGTCAGAAAATAAACTAGTCTGAGCCGGACGTTTCGAAGACGAAATATTTTCTAGGAAACCTCAAATCACAATAAATTACTACTTTATAAAACAGTCTGTCAGTCTGAATGCGTTAAACTCGAATATTACCAAACGGAATCCCATTCAGTTTCGACCAATGGAAGGAGTGATTCGAAAGAAGGGTTATAGTGTTGAATCTATTGATATTTTATGTAAATCTTTTTCAAAATGACGATATTTGTCAAGATGTCAGAATGAACAATAAAATGGGAGCTATAATGGAAAACAGAGACTTCAAGAAAGCTTCAACATTGAAATTACTTCATTTCACTTTTGTTTGATCTAGGCTGGAATATGCATCTATTTTGTGGACTCCCGACTATTAGTTTCATATAAATCAAATCATTATTGGACCCGGTTTGAAGACAATAATCTTTTCAGAGAAAACCGATGCATGGGTTTTCATGGCATTGAATTGTACCAGGTTAGTTTCACCCCAATTCGAAATCACTCTAGCCGATATCCTGGAATCCAAATGAAACGACAAGATAAATGTGCTATCGTCAAGAAAGTGAAACATTGGATTCCTGATTTTTCTCCAATAAGTTGTTAATATACAATAAAAAAAGGATTGAAAACAATTTGTATCCCTGGGAAATACCAGCGTTGATGGTAAATGAATTCGAGAGATATCTATCAAAGGCAATTTACAGAAAACGTTCTTTTAGGAAGCTGGAGAGTCACGCACAAAAATGATCTGATAAGCCATAGTATCGAAGTTTGCCAGCAAACTCCCATGCCAGACACAATTAAAGGTCTTAGAAATATCAAGCGCAACAGCTCCCCTTGTTACTCGATTGCGTTATTCCAAATATGGGTGACATACGATAGAAGGTCGCCTGTTGATCTTCGTTTCCGAAAGCCATATTGATGACGACTCAATATATTGAAGCCTTCTAAATATTCAAGAATATGATGGTCTGCGAGATTCTCCTTGATTTTTGATATCACTGACAGCGAAGCGACTGGTCTATAGTTGTTTTGAAGATATTTCTTGCCTATTCTATGGCTGTTGTTGATCCATCCGTTTGTGTGAGTGAAAAGGTCGCCTGTGATATGTTCTTGATGAATTGTTATAAATGATTTATCTTGAAATCATACATTGGAAAATCATATCCAAATTTTGGCTAATACAACTGTGCTAAATTCTCTTAGTTAACGGACAGGTTGCAGTGAATATGTTTCTTATTAATTGCATGAATTCCTGAGAACAATTGCGATGCGTTTGATAGATTATTTGGGAAGTTTGTTCAGACTAGATATCATTAGTTATTTATTGTATTTTAATGAATGTCTGTTTTCACTACAACTGAATGTTAGATTTTGAATCCGATTCTATTAACGATTGTGTTTGACGAATTATTCACCTTATGAATGTGCACATAATATTCTGTTTAGATAATCGTTTCGTATTTTCGTAAAATATACAGAATACAACGTATGATATGGATGTTTGACATAACAACTGATGAACATTTGATAATCATACTATATATACTCTATGACACATTTGAAAACAGTTTAAAAGTCTAGACGGTTGTGTAAAACATAGAAGACTACTCATATTTGAATTTAAAAAAAATATACAGATAAATTTCAAAACAATACAAATTATAGATACATTTTGAAAAAAAAAATATATTTTTGAGTTCTTCGTCAAATTCTGTTTCAGACGAAAAATACAATTGTTCTAATAGATATCGTTTTGGTACAATATAAATGTAATGATCAAACAAAATCAGCGTCTCATTGGTTGTTGTCTTATGGAGTTCTCGAAATTTTGAATTCATTATCAGCAGTCCAATCAAACTATTTCGGTTTATCTGATTGTACATCGATTATCAGTGGGATTATAGGTATGGACTTTAATACTAGTTTTGGGATTATAAAAGTTGTTTTACTTTCGTGACCATTGTCTACCACAGAATAATTTTTCGTGGGGAAGGAGGGCTGACGTTTTATTGTTTTTCTTGTCAAGTTCTTCACGTACTACTTTTTACCCATTGTCATTCGTCATTCGGTGGTGTTGCTATTGCGCAAAAAGAAAAAGAAGTGGTTTTATTGATCTCGAAATTTTCAAGAATATTCACACACAAAACCCCTTTTCATATATGAATCTTCCGCCTGAAAAATTACCCTCCCAAAATCCAGATTTGAATCTGTATTCAAACTATATGGATGCAGCATTGATAAGGACGTGTTTTAAGCAAAACGGATGTCTTGAGAGACAAAAAACTGACTCAAAATTACTTTTTGATTCAACATTCCACAAATTTAGGTAGTATGAACACCAGTGGGCCGGAACAAATATATCTAAGTATATTCTTGCATTTTTCTTTGAAAGAATTCACCGCAAAATGACGATCTCAAATTTTTTTTACCACCAGAAGACATTAGCTATGTATCAAAAAATACCTTTTAGCAAAAAACTTCCTGAAAGTTCAAAAGAAAGTTGAGAATTCGAAAAAGTCTGGAATTCACGAAACTGAATGTAAGGACTGCGATGTGAAATGTTATGGATAGAAAAAGAGATCCGTTAAAATAAGATACAAGGAGAGTATAGAAATAAGTAAACATAATAATATTATGAATAACGATGGTGGACCAATACCTAATAGTATACTATATAGCTTGTGAAAATAATATTTCATTTATTCGATTCACCTGACTATTACATAAGGACACATTGTAAAATTAATTTATGACTAGTAGATAAGGCAATATTGTGAAATTAATGTTATATAGCTTATAATATTTCAATTATTAGATTTAGCTGAATACAACACAAAGATACATTATAAAATTTATTTAAGACTAGTACATAAGGCAATATTGTGAAATTAATTTAAGACGCCTAAGACACAGGTACCTAGACAGGTATCTATGGTATAAATAAGGATAGCCGTGTAAGTATGATTAGTTTGATCTTCCTCTTGAAGATGATCACTTGGTGATCGAAACACGTGTCGAGGTGTTAAAATAACCGCTTGGTGTTGGGAAAAAACTCTAGTAATATCAGTTACCACACCATAGGTTCCAAACAGTGCATCACGAGTACATTGAACTCAAATCTATTTTGATTGTGTGTGATGGTCAGGTCAAAGAAATTCTTCTGTTTCTCTATCTCATTTTCGAGTGTGAACTGTATGTTTCTATTGAGATTATTCATGAATCTCATGAATTGTTGAAAACATAAATTTTCATTCCGTATTTTTCATGATAAGCTTCTACCTAACGGCTACATCCATCAATTTACAACGATTTTCAATTGTATTCTTTGCTTGATATGTCCCCTGAACCTCAATTCTTGTTTTAGTTATCTCTGTGTTCAATAATACTGTTATTGCATTATAAATATTTATCACTCTATCAATAAACTAATCAATCCTGATCTTATTTCATCTAAAACGCATATTGGCGAACAAATATAGATTCATTATGTCATCTCATCGTTTCCTAGATCAGAAAATAGATACACAATAAAATCAAATAAAGACATCCTCTGCCAGCAGCGATCAATTTCTTGCTATCTGTCTGTGAAATCTCCTATGTCCACGTCTCTTCCAGAATGAAAAGCTCCGACCGGCCAGATATAACGGAAATTCTTCGGTCATTGTTTCCTGGGTTGTCGTTATTTGTCAGGATAAATAGAAAATTGGTTTATATCCAGAGAAAATGCAATTATAGCTATTGGATTAATGTTTCTTTGTGCGGAAAACGGAAAACATGTAACGAAACACGTCCACGAGACTATAACAGCATGACATCGCAAAAAGTATGAGAAAATTAATCGAATAGAGAAGCTTTTGCAGGGATGAAGATGAGCTGATAGTGGCGCAAATGTATTTCACGGAGAATGGGAATGAAGTCGGATTTAGTTTGAAATATCATCTTATATAAAAACACAAAATCTTGAGTTTGAACTATGATACAAATATTTATATAAAAATAATGGTTTGGAAGATATGTAAAAATTACACAACACAACAAAGTTTTTGTTTCGGGGTTGAAATTAGATGATTTTAATGTATTTCCACGTGTTAAAACCGAAAGTGACCATAAAAATTATATATTAGCTCTTGTTTTCAAGATATAGTATCATTATATTATATATAT
>WOGP01000590.1:0-23314 GCA_015342065.1 Leptinotarsa undecemlineata | reverse complement strand
TGTCTTCTAGCTAAAACCTGTTCTACCATCACTCTGGAATAACCATTCCATTGAAGGTCATTCTTGATGATGCCTACTTCTTTTTCGAGACATTCCTCTGTATTACAGAGCTTGAAAGCACGGTCTAGTAGAGTTTTGATGATTTCTCTCAATTTTTTTTATATTTCAATTGTTTAAATAATTAGTAAAGAAATAATTTTGCTTTTAAAAATCATAATTTACACTTTAAAATAGTTTCGCGAGAAACTGTTTTTATAATTTTTTTCTGCTTCAGAAAAAAAATATAACGTTAAACTAATAAACAATTGAATAATAAATAATTTTTTTTTGGTCACAAACAACAAATTTTGACCAACGTTATATTTTTTTTCTGAAGCAGAAAAAAATTATAAAAACAGTTTCTTGTCAAACTATTTAAAATAATGATTTATTAAAATTATGATTTGAAATTATGATTTTTAAAAGCAAAATTATTTCACAACTAATTATTTGAACAATCGAAGTATAAAAAAATTGATTTCAAACAATTAAAAATGAAAATTGAAAAAACTTTTTTTTTAATCATAATTCTAGACAACAAAATAGCAAAAAAATGTTTTTCAAAAATATTGAATTTCCCTATTTGTTTGATACAATCTAATAAACAAATTACGTAAGAAATTCATATCCTATGTTAATAACTGCCATTGTTTAATGTGAAAACAGACATAGCTGAATATCAATCGAAAAAAAATTTTATCAACAATTTTTAGATATTTCATTTTGCAATAGTTATAAGAAATCATAATTACCAAATTAATAAATTTTTATGAACTCTTATCGCAGGATCGTATGAAGTTTAAATATCAAAAGGGCTCCGCGAAGTTGAAAATTTATAGGCCAATTATTTATACCTTTTATCCCATTATTTATGCCAACGGAGATTGGGAAAGAATGTGTTAGTTAACAATTGAATAACTTTTTGAAAAATGGTGATAAACCTTTTTTTCTACGGGACTCGATTCATTCAAGTGTTAAAAAGATACTAGATATTTTCAAATTTTCAAAATGACATTTCATGTTATAAAAAAAAATATTTCATTTACTATCTCTAGCGGCAGCGCGCTTATGCCATAACAGCGTAACTTTTTGAAAAATGGTGATAAACCTTTTTTTCTACGGGATTCGATTCATTCAAGTGTTAAAAAGATACTAGATATTTTCAAATTTTCAAAATAACATTTCATGTTATAAAAAAAAATTCATTTACTATCTCTAGCGGCAGCGCGCTTATGCCGTAACAGCCGCGCGGAACCCTATTTTCAACGTCAAATTAAAATTATAAATAATGGAGATAGAGTTTCGAGAGTCAGTACTTTTATCGAAAATTTTCTCCTCTTTAACTTGTTTTTTCAACATAGCTTAAATATTGATATTTCTTGAGTTATTAACGAATTGTTTGATATTCAATCAGCCATAATTGTTTTTTTGGAGAAGCACGTGAGCTGGTATATACCTCATTCAATAATTCGCAGACCATATATGTCCACACCAACGATGTTGAAATCATCGATTCTGCTCATCAATCGGTGTGTAAAAAGATCATACCCAGTCTCTTGATTGGAACCAAATTCATTGATATGAATTAACCAAAAACAATTATATGTTTCATATATTTTTCATGCAGTTTTAGGTTCCCAATGGTTTGAAATGTCTTTCGAGATTTCATTATATTATTGGGATCTATCTAACAGAACCTAACCTCCAATGTAGAAATTGGAAAATTCCATATGCATTATTAACAAAATATAAACTTTGAATTTACTCAGATGTCTGTCGACTGTATAGCATAATATACTTACACTTCCAAATGAAATTACTGACCTCAAACAAGCGTATTAAATAATTGATACTGGATTTTTCACTTGTTTTTTCATAGCAATGTTGATGCATGTAATCAAGAAATATTCCATAAATTTGGCAATTACCGAACGTTTTTGTTTCCAAGTCGAAATAAATCATCTTCCTTGACTGTTTTAGGACTATGATTTTGACCCAATTTCACTATTTTCCAACCAGTCAATGAATTTTTCCTTGATCAACCTCTTCTAACGTAGGATAGCAACTGACTCAACTGAAGATCTCAAAGTTGAGAAGTCTATTTTGAGGTCAAGGTAAACTCAGCCTCCCCTCAACATAGAAGAAAAAACCTTATGGAGAAAACATTCTTTTGTGTCTTTCTCAATGTGTCTTCGAAACTTTGGATGGAAAGTTGTAAGTTGATGACCTTTATACATGTATGCAAAAAATTTTTATTGAATTGTTTTCTTGTTCTTCTTAGGCGATCAACATACTTTGTTTTTATTAACTTAACGAATGAATGTTTCGATAGGAAATGTTGAGTACTAAAAGGTCTACCTTGGGACAAAATTTGAAATGTTTATTAAAGTTTCAGTGCATACTACGATATTTTTTCTTAGTCGAAAATCAGGATTTTTTATTAGCGATTTATTGAAAAAATCACTACGCCACTAGATTCAGAGTGCCTTTAAACAGGTGTGACCAAATCATAAAAAATATACTCATGGCTATATCTGTTGATATAGGGTGTTTTTTGTGACTGTTAGCTGAGTGAGTTTTCGAATGTTTGAGTTGTCATAACTTTGTTAATAATGAATATTTTTTATGAAATTTTGGTCACACATATTTAGAGGCACTCTGAATCTAGTGGCGTATTGATTTTTTCAATAAATAAATCGCTAATAAAAAATCCCGATTTTCGACTGAGAAAAAATATCGTAGTATGCCCTGAAACTTAATTAAACATTTTAAATGTTGTCCCTAGATAGACCTTTCAGTACTTGACATTGAAAAAAATATTAAAATCGATTTACAACTTAAAATTTTTGGGGGGTGTTTCCATTAAAAATGGATCACACTGTATATCCAAAGCTCCGGGGTACCGCAGGACTCGAATTGGGACTCCTTTTGCTGTTACTTCTAACTAACATGATTCAAGATTGCTAGAAAAATTATAAAAGATTACGCAAACTGCTTGAAAGCAGAAAATGAACTCATTTATTTGAGTGATGTTCCTATTGAAATTGATAGAATTTTTTTTGTTAAATGAGAATATGTCCTGTTTTTCTCGGCAAAGGACAGTATCAAACAATTTTTACTGAAATAGTACCCTGTATATTTTCAGTCCATTTTGAAAAATATTTTCAAACATTCAACAGAATTCTTTTCAAAATGACGTAGAGGTCAGGATTTTTCTCAGTTCTTGAATGAAAATTTTCAATCAATTCTGGTACTCTTTTTTAATTTTTTAATGCAATAAATTCACCTCATTCCTCCCAAAAATTTCAGTAGATGGTGGAATTTTCCAAATTTCAACATTGAAGTTAACCATTTAGAAGAAAAATGTCAGATACTATGCAATTTATTTTTCTGTGCAAGTGAAAAAATATATTTTTCATTTTCTCAAATAACTACTTTATACTAAGATAAAGTAGAAAGTGTTCAATTTCACTTTGCCACTGTCACAGAAAAATTAACGGCATAGTAACTTCCACATTTTGAATTTTACTAGTTCGGACTTCCATTGTCTAATATGAATCTGATATTTGCGAAGAAAATTAATAATGATTGTGATATAATTCGAAACAACAAATGAAATGAGGATGAGAGTTCATTGTGTAAGCAAATTTGAAAATGTCCATATAGGACGAAACTGCAGTAACGTTAGTTACAATTAAAAGTGGTATAAAACATTGAAATTTTCATTTCTATTTTCATTATGATCTCCTACCACGTAGTAATGGCTACATTTATTAATTCAATGAGGATGGATAGCTAAAATATCAATATCAACGGATGTAGAGGGATGACACTACGGTAGTTTGAGTCATATCTCAATGGTCGCGGTCAGATTGTGAAAACTTATGTCTAAACCGTATTGAAATAAATACTGGTGTACTACAGGGATCGGTTCTCGGTCCTATATTGTTCCTATTGTATATTAACGATTTGATGAACATAAGTATATCTGGAACATTCACTCTTTTCGCTAACGACAACACTATATTGTGGCATAGTAAAGGTATAGATGTACTCAATGAGACAATAGTTCATGATATACAAAAAATCAAGTCTTGGTGTAATTCCAATCAACTCTCCCTTGATATTTCTAAAACAAATATTATGACTTTCAAATGTTCACTTCAGAATTCATCTGTAGCGAGCGGTATCATTGAGAACAGAGAGTGTACTTAATTTCTGGGACCGTATATAGACAGTGGACTGAAATTTGACGCTCACATCAGAAAAATGAAAAGTAAAATTTCCACCTGCTGTTATGCAGCGAGAGTAATTGCTAGAGAACTGGGAGTTTATACTGCGAAAACAGCATATCACGCTTTTGTAGGTACCTTATACCGTTTTGGGGTGTGTGTAGTCTCAATTTGCTGGAGTCTGTATTTGTATTACAGAAGAGAGCTATACGATATTTGTGCAAAGCTGAATCTCGTGATTCATGCAGGCAACTGTTTATAGATAAAAAATTTCGATGGTTGTAGCTCTTTTTATTCTGGAGACAGTGTGTTTAATTAAGAAACATCTTGTGAAACTTGAGGTTACCACCCATTACTATACAACTCGTCAGAGCATGCAAAAACATTTAAAATTACCTATCCTGTCCAACTCTCTGGTCAAGGACTCCTTATTTTACAATGGTGTGAAAATATATAATCATCTGCCGAATTACACTAAAGAGATAAATATTGATACTAATCAGTAGGTACAAAAAATTATTAGAGAAATTTTGAGTAGAAGACCCTGTTACAGTTTAACTGAGTTCTAAACCGATCATTTTTTACTTAGCATGTTTTATGTGTATATATATATATGTTTCGACCATTGTTTGTGGATTTTTATTCAGTGTTTTTATATTTTGGTTTACATTGTATTTTATCTATATTTTTATATTTATAGAACATTTATGTATTTTTGGGAAAAAAAGTTTTTGGCTTTTTATTACTCCATCTTGATACAAAAAATAAGGATGAGGGAGTCTTCCAAAGAAAGGAAGGGAGTAATCAATTTGAAAATAAGTAACTCTCTACGTGGATGTGCAAAGAAGTAACTTTCAGACATAAACTGAAAAAAGTCCTCCTGAAACAGCTACGTTCATATAAATATTGAATTACACGAAAGAAAAAAAATTATTTCCAAACAAATACTTCTATATGAACACTGAATTATACAGAAGATACTTTTCTCTACTCAGTTTGAATTTCAAACATTCGTTGTGGAATAAAAATCAGATATCATTCACATGAATTCTACTTTAAATGAATGGTAACAAATTGCACTTAAATGGAACACTGTCATTCTTACTGGTATACATTGATGTTTCGTCTTAAGGCACTTGCCCTAAAAATATAACCCCCTTCAATTCATTTATGTGTTCTTTTATATCTATTCACTGATTTTGTCAACGAGATTTTTTGTTTAGACAATTAAGTATATAACAAAAAGAGATGAAAATAACCACAGAGTGAAAATAAATAAAGAAGAGTAAAATAATTGCAATAAGCAAAAAATCAAAATAGATTTCGTATCGTATTAGAATCACATTAGACAATGGAAGTCCCTACCAATGAAATTCTGGACTTTTACTGTGTCATGATCAGACTGGAATTGGATACTCACTACTGTCACTACCGAGAAGCGTTATCAAGAATTGATCAGATAGAGACTGAGCTCTTTGAAAAAATTGGAAAAACTTTCTCAGGAAGTTTATTTCACATAAACGCAGCTCTCCAAATGAAAGAGTTATTGAACCGTGAAGTTCGAGGTGTACTGAGTTTAACCTCGAGACGATGGGCAGTCTTAACCCGTCGCGTATTCCTGATATGTACCGCTCTTGGTGGAATCAAATGTGCCAAGTCCCTTGAACACCTCTCGTGGAAGTAAATATGAAAGAGTGATTAATCTTCAACCTTTCTTCGATGTGCCAGATATCAAGGCTGCAAGTTATGTTAGTGTCTCCAATCAGGCCATGTCTCTTTTCTGAATGGAATCCAGCAGATTTTGTTTCGAATTTCAAATTCAGAAACAACTGGATGAAGTCGTGTACAATGATTTCGTTATCATTCGCTTCACTTATCCAAAATAAAGGGTTATCTTCCAAACTGAAAAAAACTCTTCCACTGTGAGGAAAACTGAAAACCTCACAAAGTATGTGTACCAATTCACTAGGACATTTTCAAGTACGTCAAATTTTGTTACGCCGCGATTGTATCAGTGAGAGATATTGAAATGTAACTTTTTGTTCTTTTGTTTCTGTTTTCACTGATGCAAAAAGTGTTCATCTCTTTCAAACTGTAGATGTCACTCCACATAGCATACTGTTTTTTTTGTGAATGGTTACCAAGCTTGTTGTCTACATTCTGTTGTTGTTTCTTCATTCAAAAGTCATTTGACCATCATAAGTAAGCATGAGCTTCTTCTCTTACGGAAACGCTGTATATACAAGTGACAGAACACTCAAAATAATTAACGGCTGTCCCCATTGCAGTGACTGAACTCTCAATGCATTGTTGGACTCGAATGCCCTACGAAAATTAATTTAAGTATACAGGGTGTAACTCAATAAGTGTAAAACATTTAAGGAGGTGATTCCTTATAGAAAAAAAGATAGTATCTTTCATATACATAAAATTAGTATAACAATTTTTCTCACAAGCACTGAAAAAGTTACAATATTGAAATTAGGCTGACGTTTTGAACTACCAAAAAGACACTCAGCCAGTAATTTATTTCCAATGTAACTTTTTGTCTCATTATTTATTTACCATTTGAAAATTTATTTCCGATAGCCTGTTTCGTTCTAAACAAAAAATGTCTTTTAGGTTTTTTGCCCAGAATAAACCAGTTCGCAGCAAAACATTATTTTACGAACAGCTACAGAGATACATCATCATAAATGCGCCCTGGATTTATTGTTATTTTGTAGTTAGTACCTGCATTAAACGATTGAAGTGTGATAAACAAAACTAATTTATTAATAACAAAACACACAACATGTAGAAATCATAGTAAATGTTCAATATGTCTACCTTCAGACATTGCGCATGCGTCTAGACGTTGGCGCATTGAGCCACGTATTCGCTCAAATATTCCTGAAGTCTCTCTGATTACCCTGCACGCATCGATGATGCGGTTTCTTAAGTCCTCTACATCGCGAACAGGAGTACGATGAATCAAATGCTATAAATGGCCCCAAATAGAGAAATAGAGAGGATTGAGATCCCGGAATCAAGCGAGCCATTACTGTGGTTCTCCTCGACCTATCCACTGATTTGCATATATTTCAGTTGAATGCTGACGTGCTACTTGACTAAAATGGACGGGAGCCCCTTCATGCATAAAACACATATTCCTTCTAACGCCCAAAGGAACTTCCCCCAGCAGTACTGGATGCACTTCTCTTATAAATTGAACGTATGCCTGACCATTTGATCAAGGAGGTAGAAAATGAGGCCCAATTAAATCATCCCCAATAACTCCGAGCCACACGTTAAGAGAAAACTGTTCTTTATGGTTAGTTTCGACAATAGCGTGGTAATTATGAAAATTAATAACCTTGTTCCGAGAAAAACTGTGAATTCTATCGTCTTCAGAAAGTTACAATGTCTTCTACTCATTTCCAGCATCCAATTGCAAAAATCAAGACATTTCGGGAAGTCTCGCGGTAACAGTGCCCGTTCTAGTTGCAGATGGTAAAGGTATGAGAGTTGTTCCTTTAAAATTCGAAATACCGTCATATTATCAACATTTAGCTGAAAAGCAATCTTTCTAGTACTGGCAGTAGGTTGTTCTTCAATCAAATTAAGTACTGCAATCAAATTAAGTACTGCTTCTTCAAGCTGTGGTGTTCGTACTTCTCGATGGCGACCATAATCCTGCGTTCTTTTGTCGAATGAACCATATTCTCGTAATCGTTGATGAAGTCGAGCAAATATTTCATGAGGAGGATGCTGCCGTTGAGGATATATTTCAGTATATCTTCTAGAAGCTTCTAACCCGTTCCCCTGCGACAGACCGTAAACGTAATGCATATCAGCCTCATTTGTGTATGCCATTTCAATAACAAGTTAATTATTAAAATAACAAATTAACAACAACAACACACAATTAGTATTAATTCAATTTCGAAAATTCACAAACAGACAGCGTCATACCAATTTAATTGTCACTATCGCTAATAGCGACCTACTAGATATATCAGTTTAGTATTTTCGCATTTATGACGATGTTTCTCTGTAGTTGTTCGTAAAATAATTTTTTGCTACGAACTGGTTTATTTCGGGCAAAAAACCCAAGAGACATTTTTTGGTAAGAATGATACAGGCTATCAGAAATGAATTTTCAAATGGTAAATAAATAATAAGACAAAAAGTTACATTGGAAATAAATTTTAGGGGTTGCGTTTCCACCCCTTACTACCATGGGATAAACCAAATAAATCACTGGCTAAGTGTCTTTTTGGTAGTACAGAACGTCAGGTTAATTTCAATATTGTAACTTTCTCAGTGCTTGTGAAAAAAAGTGTTACGCAAATTTTATGTACCCCCTTTAGGGGGTTGTATCTTAACAAGGGATGCTCCAATGAAGTTTCTTTATATGAAATATCCTATCTCCTTTTCGATGAGGAATCACCTCATTAAATGTTTTACACTTATTCAGTTACACCCTGTATACAACATAATTGTAAAATATCAATATAAAAAGTAGTAACCCGATTGATTTGACAATTCTATGACAAAATGAACTCCGGTTTGATGCCAGGGGGGGGTGGTTATAGAACAAAGAGAAAATAATTTTCCCTAGATGCCAAATGAACAATTTGTAATTTCATCAGTTTGGATATTTTTCTGTTAAACAATGAAAATATAATTTTGCCCCCAAAATTAATTTCCAAAGAAAAACCCTTTCAACGATAATATCTAATCAGAAAGTAATTGAATCACTATTGAAAATTTTCATAAGAAGAATATTAACCTGCATATCTGGAGATAACTACTCAAAGCTATTTTCTGTTTTTCTTATGTCTGCACTTTTTCACGCCTGGCGTTTCGTCTTCGACTGCGGCAGATAATATCAAAAGCGACGAGCTCTAGACATCTCAGCCGCACAGATGCAGAGGGCTGTCATTTTTGGCTCACTGCGCTTGCTCAGGGCACATAATTCTCGGATCCAATGATCACTTACCCCACGGTGTGGTGAATGGTCATTGGTAGATAGGGCGTGACCACTGCATACTTCGGTATTAAAAAAAATATTGTCTTCATTATTTCCACATCCACATACAGTAAATATTAGATTTGAAAGTTTACATATGGAAATGAAAGGCGAAATTATGTGAACCCTACGGAAAATATTCTTCCATATAACTCTAACCTTATTTACAGTACTATTGAATGTTTGTGTGAGTCACCAATTGAATATGGAGTAAAAAAATTAACAGCGGATGAAGATTGTGAAAATAATAGAAATGTCAATAGAATTTCGCATTGTGCTGCTATTTATATATTTTTTGTTATTGTATTTATATACTATTATTATTTTATATACTTATCTCAACATCAAGCAATCGAGTACGTTTTCGTAATGACTGTCGATTTCAATAATTAGTACTCCAAATCAATTATGATATTCTGACTCATCAATAAAAAGCAACAGCTTTTTTTTCAGAATAATAATTAAAAAAAATAAAAAAAAACATGATTGAATCAATGTTGAAATTTTGACGAAAATTGAGGGGTGTGTATCAGACAAAATGATTTAATGTGAACCGTTATCTTCAGACAAACGTAAAATCTATTTATGGACTAGTGAACTGGATCATTCTTCATGCCTCTCCCAGATATCATTTTGGCTACTGACCAGTTTTTCGTTTATAGCATTTTCTCAGGAAACAGATCAATATCTAACGCACCCTTTCTAGGTCGATAGTAGAACACTTAATGAAATGAAAAAAAGCATGTTCCAGACTGAATTTCAGAGAAATGAAAAAATAATATTTGAGGTGTGTTTGAGTTAAATGCTATCGAAACAGACATCGAAGGGTATAAAAATTCATAATTTTACTGATCCACCAATATTATTATGATTCATTGGATGAGGTGATACTCAATTTAATCCTGAAAAACTGTTTTTAAAGAATGTTCAGGCATATAGGGTGGACGAACCAGTAAACGACCGATTCTGAATGATAGATGAATTTATAAGATACTATTTTTGTTATTATCATCTCCAATTCTTAAATTGTTCATCACTTTTTATGACAACAGTGTAACTCCGTTCTGTTCTTTAAAATAATATTAGAAATAGTTCGTGTACCGGGTTCTGTATTTTTTTGGAGCACACTGTGCCTTTTTGATGAATCGTGAATTGACAGTGGGAATAATTTAATTTAAATTCTCCTGTGTAATAATGCCAATATATCGACATAATCAATATCCCATATAACAAGTTTTTGACAATTAGCCTGTGGTTCAATATGTAAAACTGTTTAACTATATATCACAAAAACACAAGAAAATACATTGCTTTTCTTTAATGTCCCCCTCCCCTTTAATTTTTTTGAACAGGTCAACTCAAAAAATTGAAATTTGGGACAATGAAATTAATGCATGAATGCTTTATTTTAAAGTGACACTTACGGATGAAACTATTAAGATGACGACAAGGCCCAATCTGGGGAAAACATTAAATGAAAAGGAGGGTTTTGTGACACATCTTTATGAAGCTCCTGATAAATGCTTTAAAACCCTACAATATAATGTCAACATCTTCAACTGCTACAAAATGGGCAGAACTTTTTATAATTGCCTGAATACATTGACATTCAACTTACATAATATGAGGAAATGAGCTTGAGGTCAGTTCAGAAGATGATCGAAATGGTTGCCTTGAACTTTTTGATATATATACAGCCTATCGGATATTTCACGCCGAACATTATCGAACACAGTAACGTCAATCTCTCTAGAAATATTTATCATTATCTACCGTATAGCCAATATTGAAGCAGGTTCAGTTTCGTACACCTTTTGCTTCGAATAGCCCCATAAAAAAGTCCTAACGTGTCAAATCTGGCGAGCATGCTGGCCATCCTCTAACACCTCAACGGTCAACCAATGACCGGGAAAAGTAGTATCCAAATAGTTTCTTACTTTTCTGTAGTGATGTGGTGATCCATCTTGTTGGAATACAATATTCATATCGAATTCATTAGGATTAATTTCTACGATTTCAGTGATGAGAGGGTTAACAGTAGTTTCCAACATATTCAAATACAGTTCCCATGTTAAATTTTGATCAATAAATAGAGGTCCCACACTATGGTTTCCCAATATTTCTGCCCAAATGTTAATTTTTTCTGGATATTGGGTATGTGTTTCCCGGAAAACATGAGGGTTTGTGTCACTTCAATAACGTCAATTTTGTCTGTGAACATTACCGTTTAAAAAAAAGTACATTCTCACTAAAATAAATATTGAGGAGATAGGTAGGATGCCTTGCAATGATTCCCGTCATGATTTATCAGAATTCTGTGCTTCGATCAGGGTGATCTACGGTTAATTGGTGTACCATTTTAATTTTGTATAGATGATACATATTCCTCTTGAAAAGTCTTCATCAAGTCACAAACATTCGCGAAGGAATAAATAGACTGTTCAGGATTTACTACCATTCCACCAATTATTTGCACTTGCTGTTCTTTAGGAATGGACGGATGACCTGGGGGCTTTTTTTTATATACACTACCGGTAGTTGTGAATTTGGATACAAATTCCCTCAAATATTTTCTACAGATAGGACGATTTGGGAAACGTTCATTGAAAATCCTTTCGGTCCCATAAAAGTTACGCGTCGCACCGTGAATAAAAAAACGCTTCAATTTTGTCTTCCAATGAACTAGAATTGACCATTATAGAGATTGTTGACGTGGTACCTTTCTACTAGCAAAACCTAAAACTAAATGGGAATATTCTATGTGAACAATGATGTTCATTGTCGTACTGACATTTTTTGTCGTTTTTATAAAGAAAAAACAACTTAAAAGGAATATTTCTAGAAATATCGATATAAATGTGTTTGTGTTCAGAAAATTACTAAATGTTCCGTTGAATGTTGTGGAATTGGCAGCGGTGGTAGTGCGCCCGACTCACGATCGGAAGACCGTGGGTTCGATTCCTGCCTTGACCAGATATTTTTTCCCAGATGATACCCAGTCGCCATCTTGAAAGTTTCATCTGTCAGTTTCACTTCAAAATAACGTATTCGTACATTATCCCAAATATCAATTTTTTGAGTTGACCCGTTCAAAATCAAAAGGGGAAGGAACATTAATGAAATGCACTGTGAATCTATTCAAACACGACTTCCAATTATTTAAAAAAAATATCAAAATTTTTCTCGCCAACGTCTATTATTTTTTCCAAATTCTTATTTAACTTGCAATGTTTGTGAATATGTATGTTACTTTGGGTTAAATTTTGCAACTGAATTTTGAAGTTATCCTCAACATTGGATTTGAATCGCTGGAAAAAACAATAGAAATTTTATATTTGAACTGATATATTTGCAACTCATCCTCCTGGGTATGTGCGAAAATAATTACATAATTATGGGATGCATCTATAGTAATTACTGATTATCGCCTGAATATCAAGGAAAAAACCCGTACGTGAATGATGAAAGGTGGCTCATTTTACTAATTTCAAGGTTGCTGCTGTAATGATTAGTGAAATATGCGCATTCGTGTGGTAATTATGAATTGTTGATACACTTGCACTCCGTGCAATGAGCACAACTTGTAAATGAAAAATAAAGTTGTTGTAACTGTCATACAAAAAGTTCACTTTATGTTGCTTTGGCAAACTTCGGCGTCTGTTTCTCCCTACATCGTGTTATCTCGTCATTTATAGATGACGTCATAGTGTCGTTATACTGAATTCTGAGATAATCGTTGAAAAGAGAAGTTGTCGGGTCGAATGATCGATACAAACTTATACGGTTCCATTTGAAACTTTTGACTACTTGTATATATTTTAAAGTTTTTTCATCAATTTTCATTTTCATCATCAATATCTTTATTTCGAGTTTCAAATGTTTGAAATCATAAACAATTGAATAGCATCGTTGTCACCCGGTATATAAAGCATTTGCTTGACCAACAATGTTTTGAATATAAAATTCAGTTCTTAAGTCCAAATTTCAGGCTTAATACTTTAATTACTGTAAAACTCTGTGAACACTGCCTAGCCTCCAAATGTTTTGTTGTTTCAATACAATGAGGCAGATAATCCAAATAATATTTGAAGTCCTTCCTTTCTTTGGAAGATTCCCTCGTCACTCTTTTTTTGTATCAAGATGGAGTAGTAGAAAGCCAAAAACTTTCTTTCTCAAAAAAATAAAAAAGATTTTTTGTGTTACTGATTTTCTAGCACACCTTATCATTTATTACGTTGTAATCGGTCATGTTTTTTAATGTATCTCGCTTTGGCTAGGAACTTTTCCAATGGCTATAAAATAAAGAATGTTACTTTTCTATTGTATCTGAGGGATGCTAGATCATTGTTAAATGTTTCCCGTCTCAGTTATTTCAAAGTGATTGAAGGTGAGATAGCAAAATAACATAGTAAAATAAATTACTTTTCCACTTTTTCGTTCAGATTCTCAAGAATAAACTTCCTGTAGAACTAATTTATTATCACTTTCTATAGAATATATTCCGATCCCTATACAGTTCTTATTTTTGTATCGAAAAGTACTGAAAATGATACCTTCTCAAACAAATTTTGTTTAATTGCATATCTGTGAGCATACTTTTTTCGTCTAAGTTTGGCTGTTTTTGATGTGATACAACTCTATACTTGTGAATTCACGAATTTAAAAAATGACAGTTTGAAGAATGACGAGTAATTATTACCAGACTTCTCATATGTCCCAACTTCCAGCATCACAAATAATTGTTCAGATGTTTAATTTATGGGTAACTTGACATTGCAAGTCATTTAATGTACTTTCTAGGCCTCTGTGAGTAAAATTCTGTAATTTCCTGGATCTCTTTAACATTTCTCAGTCACGATTGTCATAGGTCTAGTGTTTATGACAAAATATTTTACATTAGGTCTAACATTAGTGACTTCCTATTCATCTTACATCGCCTAGGTACTAAAAACCTCCAGTATATATCGAAAAAGAGAGTAATACATGAAATTATGAAACAACAAATATTAATTGGCGCTCTGGGGCGACTTCATTGATTCCAGTAGCGCAATTGCTTTTCAGCTGCAAAAAATCCTGGAATTACTTGCAGTACCACATCATCTCAAGATCTTGATCGGCCAATGTCCTCTCTTTCATAAAACAAAGTGTAAGGTGTCTCCAGAGGCTCCAATAAATTCAAGACATCGCAAGGACACTTAGTGACACGACTATCGTAAAATTTAAACCAGTCCGTTTCGTCTTCGACCAAGGTGCAATAATGACCAATGACCACAGTGAACAATGACTGTATGAAGATTATAATAATGGTCTGCTATATTGAAATGTTCATCTATTTCCAACCTTCCTGAAAGATTGGCAATACAGTTAGTCATCACCCGTTAAAAGTTTCATTATCAGATGATTTAACAATAAGCTTTGCACGGACTGGTTGTCAGTCATATTAGGAAACGCTAGTTGAAGTTCCAGAAAATTACATACGTTTTTTTCCAGCAAAGCATCTTCAAACACAAGACGAGATAGACTGTACGGAATCATTCCATCCAGAGCGGTCGGAAGTATTGATTCTGCTATTGTTTTGCTCACGAAGACTATTCAATAAGAACCCCAAGAATTCGGAACAAACTTCTTGTCCTAACGAGTATCTAGGGGACTTTAAAGACTCCAGGAAATCGGTTGGTAGGAAAGATGATAGATTCTTATGAATTTGTAACTGTATGAACAATTGTTTGAGTTTGGTGAATGAGTAGGAAACATTCTCGTTCTCGTTCATCGTTAAAACCTCGTTTTTGAAATTGTTCGTCAAGAAATGAACTTGTAAAATGCTATTCAAGTAGTAAGTGTTGCCTAGAAAGGTTATCAGGACAACTGTCTACTGATTCGTAAGGAAGAACATGTTTCATGTACTAAAAGTAGAACCGTAACCGTGGTGATAATAGTTTGAACTTGATAGGACAAGAATGAAATGTCAGTCACAAAACCTCATGCATTTTTGACGTTTGAAGAAAAAAACTAATTCTTGATGAAACCAATCGACCAAGTAAAGTAGATATTACAAATTTCTTTAATGTTCATGGAAAACACTCTTTCTATCAACATTTACATTTGAAGAGAAGCCCTGAAAGAGAAACTGTTTGCGGTTAGAATAAATTATCGTAAACAATAAGTGACACCATAAAGTAATCAGGAATTGTAATTTCAATTTATATGGATTATTGCACAGTTCATCTGTAAACTGCAAGGCTGTCGCTGCTCTTGCGTATTATCTGATTTAGAACTTTATTTTTCCAAGGTGAACTGGAATACATATTTGACTGTATGGGTAATATTTCGAAGTAGGTTTATTTGTACGAGGAATTAATGACATTAAATCGCGAGTCATTGTAACACCGAGCCTTCAATACCGGGAATACTGTGATGATTATTCCACACATTCCAAAATATAACAAACATTATTTCACATTTTGAGGAATTGAAGAGTTTGCAGTTTGCATCGTCATCAATTAGACAAGCGGATAATATATTCATTTTATACAAATAACTTTCTATAAAATATATGATAGAATTGGCCGATTGTTGATGAACATCCATAACTACAAGTAAACATTTAATGTGAGATTTTCATTGGAGAGTCTACGACACCGCAACACGTGTTATTTTATTCAATAGCTTTCTCAAGGGTTTTCATACAGTTTCAGGTAGCTGTTGCCATTTTTGTTAATGTTCCAGTTAATGTTCCAATATAAAGTATTACTTGAAATATCTATAAAATAACCCTTGAGCACTGAATCACTGATTGTAAATGTCTAAGTATATAAGAATTATAAAATTATTTCAATTTGGATTATGTTGGTATTATTAGAATGAGTCATTCATTATTTATTCAAGTACCCACTGGTGACTCAACTCACTCGCATTTCAAGCGTGACCAAACTATTTCAATGGTTAAATATAATTTACATGAAGCTTTTGGATAGCAGACTACCACAGACTTTAAAACTTAAAATTATGTGAGTGCATATCCAAAGGGATGGTAGTGGGTAGTAGTCGCCAAGATACTATCTTGGCGACTCACGCTATAGACTCAAAGACGGGTTAAAGTCTAGGCAAACTGCGTCAGGATAGCTCAGAATGGGAGTATGACATGAAGTTTATTTTCTCTTTCAATAGTTTCTTGTGAAAAAACCTAGAAGCTATGTATTTCAAAAATTACTCTAGCAAAATATCAAGTGTCGCGTGGGTTGGGCTATCTATCGGGCGCGTCTCCACGTGGCGGATAGGGGAACGGCCAAAGGACTGGAGGCCCTGTCCGGAAAGCCTTACGGACGGGATCGCCAGACTTCAGGTCAGTGGCAGAAATAAGTAGGGTGAGGGGAACAGAAACCCCTCAAAAACCTTTGCCAAACATGCCACCGTAGACCAGCTTACCCAAGCTAAGGTGTAAGGAGTCTAGCCGACAGCTGAATGGTCGCAGGGTGATTGCGGTTACAAACGATCCCCTTGGGAAAACGGGCGAAATTCATTGTAATGAGCCTTCCTCTGGTAATGCGGGGCTCTACCAGAGGTGACCAACTCTTCCTTTGCTACTCATGGGAACACACATATATGAAACAAACAAAACAGACACGACTAAAACAATCCCGAGGCTGGACAGAACGGCTCCCCTCAATCAATGGCAGTAGCTGGGGATGAACAGAAATGTCCACCCCAATCTACTGCTCAAAATGAGGCTAGACATAGCAGATCACTTCGTGATGCAATTAAAAGGCGGCGCATTTGCGGCGCCGAGGCCGAATGGAGAGTAAGAGCGAAGGAACAGCAAGGGCACTTCCTGCGGCAGGCGCCAAGATCTCCGCCTTGAATCTGTTTAAAAAAAAAATCTGTTTAAAAATCTGTTTTTCCGTTAATCAGTTAATTAATATACATAAAGGCAAGGAACCGGCTGCCCCTGCAGGAAAGCACCCTCACTTAAACACCTCCACTGAGGAAACC
The DNA here is from genome assembly GCA_015342065.1 of Leptinotarsa undecemlineata. NCBI lineage: Eukaryota > Metazoa > Arthropoda > Insecta > Coleoptera > Chrysomelidae > Leptinotarsa > Leptinotarsa undecemlineata. Next base: position 6,040 of record WOGP01000590.1, on the reverse strand, counting down.
TCAGGAAGGTTGAAGAAGCAGCGCAACGACAGTAATGTCGCTGCACCTTCCAAAACCTTCGCTGAGGCCGCCGAGAGATACCTGGAAGTTGCGAAAGAGTATGTGTTCGGAGAGTATTGGCCACACCTGCCGATATGAAGATGTTTCCTAGTGACCTGTCGACCTTTCTGAAAAGGACTGGATAGACGATGACATAGGAGGACAACTCCTCGGCAGGATGTAGAATGGTTCACATATGGCCTAATTGCTGTGGGTATACACGCACCCTCCCTAGTATATACATACATACATACAACATCAAGTGTGCTACATTTCTTGAAAGGTAATTTCAAGCTCTACTGAAATATTTACTGAAAAAAAATTATATTTTCGAAAAATATGCTATGACTCAGAAACGATAATAGATATCGATATGCGGTTTTCACCATTGACACAACCATCAGTTGTCTATCCAGTTTGAAAACAGAAGTTTTCCTTTAAAAGTATTCACTTTGGCTCATGCTGAACACCCTGGATTAAAATTGTTAGTTTTGTATATTCATTTCAGTTTATCTTGAAAAAAAACCCGAATCGATGGAAATATTTTCCCACAATAATGAATCCTGAGTAAATAGACTTATTTACTGTCGTTTATGGGAACGTAGAGTGAACGTAGTAAATAAATTATAGTCTGCATAAAATCATGCAATATTTGTAAGAAATAAAGTTAGATAATTACTAGTCACTCGAAATAAAATTGAACTCTGGTATTTCCAGTATTCTCAGATGAAATAACACGAAAACAATATTCGATTCATAAATCTTGTTATAGAACAGGATTATTTGTGTCCAATTAATTGTAATGTCACCACATGTATATAAAACGTATCAAGCGGTAGAGATCCGGTCTGCTGTAATTCATAAATGTAACAAACCGTAAGTACAAGTATGCTGGCAGTCTACATTCGACATGCGAATGGTGATCACAGCAATTATATTTGAAATTATTATGTTTCATTTATTTTCTTGAACTCCTGAATTATATTAGATTGTTGCAAAAGTTTTGTCCGTTTTTATGAGTCTATTTTAAACTGTAATATCTCAATGAATACTTATTTAATTTAATCGAAATAAGCATCATTTGAATCAGTCGATTAATTCAATCAGCATGATAATTTTGTGCCATGCCATTTTTGCCTGGCCCTGATTGGCGAAGATTCTATCGGTGAGAAAGTTAAGGAAGTGCTTGAAGAGATGGGTCTGGGTAGTATGATGGGTGAGGCAGAAGTGAGACTCTCAATTCGTTTAATTTTCGGACGGTGATGCGTGAAACGTGCGGACGAGCATTATCATGAAGCAGGATCGGACCTCTTCTGTTGACTCTGCTGTGATGGTTTGTCCTGGTCCTTTTTGGTGGATTTTCGCCTTTGAGAAGTGCCTGGGTATCTGGTCACTAAGCCGAAAGTCTCTTGTTGTCGTAGATGATCCACTCTTCGTCACATGTGATGATCAGATCCAATAGTCAGTACGTAGTATAGGGCATTTCATTAAGCGCTTCCAATCTTAAAATTCAAATAAAACAAAGTATGTGTGAGATATCATCAAAATTTTTCATTAGTTTGAAATACCGATTGATGCCATTGTGTGTGACATGTAACATCATCCAGCTCTTGGCTCCTACCGAACAACGTCTAAATTAGTGACAAATTGCCAAAAACAACTTTCCTTGATCGGAAGACTTAACAGATTGTCTCTGGTCTGGATTCCTGGCCATACTGGCCAGGAAGGCAATGAGGCTGCTGATTCCCTTGTGAAGGAGGATGCTGCAGGCAGCTTCATCGGATCAGTACCTGTCATTGGCATCGCTTTAGACATTACCAAACAAAAATCGAACACCTGGATGGCAAGAAGATTTTGTGGACTTCTGGCAGAATCTTCCAGGAATGGCTCACTCTGAAGCTCACCCTTCGAAGCTTGATACTTAACAGTTGGACTACAGTAGGGATTAACTATGATGTCCAACAGACCTTTTTACAGGTCACTATCATTTGAATCATCATATGCAGAGACTCTGACCGTCAGAAGACAGTGTGTGTAACCTCTGTATGAAAAATTAAGAAACAGCAGAGCACATAATTTGTGCCTGCCCGTTGGAGACCGAATCAGGTTTTTAGAGTTCGACAGAGCCGTAATCTTATCATCTGACCTGAAAGAACACTAACCATTCAAACTAATTGGTTTCGTTAAGAAAGTGGGTTTATTTGTTCGAATGTGAATAGGTGTGTAGAATAGACACATTCACTTTGCACCTAACCTTACCTAACTTATCATCGTTCAGATGTCCGCCTCAGCTTCTATGGGTGGAAATTGACCGGTGACATGGGTTATGTTGGCTTTGGGGACCGCTGTAGTTTGTAGTTTATTCGCATACATCTGCGACTCACAAAAACTCCACAAGAAAAAGTCTAACTGGGTCAAATTGCACGATTTCGGTGGCCATGTGAGATGACCATGCCCTCATATCACTCGTGCAGAATATCCAATGTGGCATGAGCTGTGTGGCACGTAGCGCCTTCCTATTGAAACAACATGTTGGTGTCCAGATCATCCAATTCAGGCCAAAAAAGTTGGTTATCATTGACAGCTATTAATTTTTTCAATTCTTCTCTTTTGGGTATCTCAGGGATTTCAAATCATTTTATATATTAGGCAATGGAAGTCCAAACTAGTGAAATTAATCACCACATAAATCCAATTGATTTGTTTGAGACCTAAACCCCAAGTTTTACCACAAATTATTCGACATGTCCATAGAGACAGTCTGGCTTTGTGAGACATTTTCCAAGTGAGCGTTCCAGGTGAGTCTTTTATCAAGGACAGTGCCAAGATATTTCCCCTCCTTTCCAAATAGAATGACCTCAGCATTCAGGGAAATTGGCGTTAGATCTTCCAATTTTCTCCTCTTGGTGAAGGGGATCAACACAGTTTTGCTGGGGTTGACAGACATCTGCTCTCTCAGGCACCAACTGTGAACAACGTCCAACGTGCTTTGGAGGCTATTACAAGCTACCCTTCCCGACGTGGACCCTGCCAGGATGACAAGGTCATCTGCTTAATGTATATCAACTTTTCTTCTGTCAAGGACATCAAGCAGATTATCTATCAGGAGCGACCACCGAAGGGGAAATAGTTCCCCACTTTGAGGCAGCCCCTAGTTACCCTGAACCTGATGGAAATACATCAACCGTAATCTCCTTGTTTTCAAGGGATTGGGAGATTTTCTCAACGAGGTTGTTCAATTAAATATGTCGTTTTGCCGGTTGGATAGGCATGCATGGATAATGCCACTCTCCTGATATGTCCGTCCAGTATCCTCTCAAGTCTTTTCAGCAGGAAGGATGTAAGGCTAATTGGTCGTACCGATTCAGAGTGTGGGCCTCACCGACCCACTTTATGGATACAAACCACCCTTGCTGCCAACCAACTGGGTGGTATGTAGTTCAACGCCAGACTAGTTCTATACACTTTTGAAAAAATAGATAATATTATTTTCAGTCCGTTTCGAAGAAGAGCTGGAAACCTCTCCGGGAGTTTTGAAGGGTTGACATATTGTGCTTCACAGATGGATCAAAAACACCTTCCGGTTCTGGTGCAAGTGTTTTCAGTCGCAGACCCAGGACAGAGTTATCTACCTGCCTAAGAACTCATGCGACTGTATTTCGAGTGGAAATTTACGCTATTGAATGTGTGCGGAGAGATTGGATGAATCCTACCCCACTCACAAGTCGATAAAAATATTCTCGGACAGTCAAGCGGCGTTGGAAGCTCTTGGCTCCTACCGAGCAACGTCTAAATTGGTAGCAGACTGCCAAAAAAGATTCTACTCAATAGAAAGACTTAACAGATTGTCTCTGGTCTGGATTCCTGGCCATTCTGGTCTGGAAGGCAATGAAGCTGCTGACTCTCTTGCAAAGGAGGGTGCTGCAAGCGGCTTCATAGGATCAAAACCTGTCATTGGCATCGCTTTGGGCTTTGCCAAACAACCACTGAACACCTGGATGGCAAGAAGAGTTATGGACTTCTGGGAGAATCTTCCAGGATTGGCTCATTACAAGGCGTTTATTAACCCTTCGAAGCTTGATTCCAAACAGTTGTTGAACTACAGTAGGGATGAACTAAGATGTCTAACAGGCCTTCTTACATGTCACTGTCATTTGAATCATCACATGCAGAGACTTGGACTATTGGAAGACAGTGTGTGTCGCCTCTGTCTGGGAAATGATGAAACAGCAGAACATATACTTTGTGCCTGCCCCGCTGGGGACCGAATCAGGTGGAGGGTTGAATAGACCCACTCACTTTAGACCTACCTACTTATAGTGCTTGCCCTTGAATGTGATGGTTTTGCCTATGTCGTTCTCAAAGAAATATAGACCGATGATACCGCAGCCCAAAATCTACACCAAACAGTGATATTGTCGAAATGCTTTGGACACTTTTGCATCTCATATGAATTGGTATCGTTTCGCATTTGTCAATTTTATTGGTTTACGTAACCATTTATCCAGAAGTGGGGCTCATAGCCGAATATGATTTTTCGATGAAAATTAGGGTAAGTTGACAGCTGATACAGACCCCATTCAGCGAACACACGTCATTTTGTCTGTGGTCATTTACCTTCAGTTTCTGGGTCAGTTGAATTTTGTACGGGCCAAGTTGTGCTCTGCGAAATGCCAAATTCTTGTGAGCGACGCGAAATCGACAGCCCCAACTTCTCCTGCATATTCTCTGAGACGGCGGCTATATTTTCGAAAGATTTTGCGTTTTGTCGACGTACGGGTGTTGATCGTTCGTTTACTGAACAAGTCATTCACAACATTGCGAATAGTCCTCTCGGTAGGACGAATATGGCGAACGTATGGGCGTGACGCACGGTACGTTGTCTGAACAGAACAGCAATTTTGATAAAACAACTCATTATTTGCACATGTTTTTGAATGCTAGATCCTTCCAGGCCTCAACAATTTTTTGTTCGTAACTTCCTGTTAGAAGAGCCTATATAGGGCTTGAATTCGAAGTCAATTATACAGGGTGTTCATTAAACATGCGGCAAAAATTTAAGGGACTCCTCCTTGAACTATTCTAATTATATTTTGTCTCCTGGTGATTTTTGATAGGGCGCGAAAAAAAATTTGGACAATAACAATTGCAATTTATTACCAAAAATTACATGTAATATTTTTTAATCTACAAGAACTGTTGAAACTACCCCCGCTTGGATACAAGAATCCAATCTTCTCCTTATCGACTCTCGAACTCTTTCAAAATCACCAGGATCACTTACATACTATTCGAATTGAATGTCTGCAGCCGTTTGTACTAATCGGAATGTTGTTGATAAGTACCAACGGAATCGTTAGATTTTTTATTACTTGGTAGGTCCATTATAGTACACTATACTTACATTTCGGCTACGTTGATAATTTTGAAATTAGCAACATTGTTACTGTCGAAATCCTTTTTCGACCCGTATCTTCGAAACAAAGCGCCCTATCAAAAATCATCAAAGGACAAAATATCCTTAGAATATTCCAAGAAATAGTCCCTTGATTTTTTGCCGCATGTTTAATAAACACCCTGTAGAAATGCAGAAATGGCTTGTATTTTGGTATATCTGTCATCAGAAAATCTGTTACTGTTTGTTTTGATCATGATCATGAAAAAGATGAAGAAACTAAAAGTATAGAGCAATGCTTTTAATTTACCATTTAATCACATTGAAAATGGTACATCAAAAGCAAAAACACCTTTCACATTTTAGAAAGTCCGTACACGAGCCACATTTTGCGGTCGGATCGACCACACAATTGCAGTCGCGTTCCAGCAAACTCAAGCCGCCCATAAGTCCGGCCGTACACGGACCACATATTTGCAGTTGAGGCAATCACAACATTGTGGACACGTTGACTGTACTTCGCGGTTGACCCAACTACATTTTGTGGTCGACTTGCGGTCATATAAAACGCACTTGCAGTTGAGGCTACTGACATCAAAAATTGAA